>WEIV01030459.1:48268-94388 GCA_013390005.1 Calyptomena viridis
GGGGCCGCCCCTACGGAGAGCGGGTGGGGGGTCCCGGGGCGGCGCCGGGTCGGGCCGGGCTAGTAGTGGGCACAGGCGACAGGCGTGCGCGGATAGCACTGATGGGTGAATGAATCAGAGAGGGTCCCCAGGGGCTTCGAGGAAGGAGAGCCACAGACTCAGCGTTTGTCACTCTCTGGGATGGTTTATTATTCACTAATAAGCCAGTTTGAGTGGGGTGGGGAAAGAAAGCGGAGAACATATCTACTATCGATTATTCATAAAGGTTGTGTTTAATTTTTACTGAATGGAAGCCCAGCACGTATAACGGCAGCATTTGTACCGATGCAAGTAAATAATCATGTTTTCGGTGAAGGCAGTGACTTTTGTCACTGCTTTTACTTTTTTGTCACTGCTTTTACTATCTGAGGGTTTTCCAGTCCCTTACATGAAGACACTTCAGAGGACAGAAGTACTGCACAGGTACAGGGTGCCAGGCACATGTCTTGAGTGCAGACCCTCAGCACGTATCTGTGTGGCTGACAGCTTTGTGTAAATTGACGGCACGGTGACCATTTTGACATGGGGAAAACACAGGACAATGCTTTACATCCAATGAGATTTTTTTCCTGTCTCTGTCACATTTAATTCACGTTTTTTAATCCACTGTACAAGTCATTTGTTTTTCAGGAACAAGAACTGCTTGTTTCCTTGGTCTCTCTGCTGCTGTGTGCCACTGATGGGCTGTAAGGTATAGAGCTTGTGTGAGGAGACCTGGCTTGCACTAAGGTATAGCTCTTGTGTGAGGAGACCTTTCAGTAGTTTGTTAACTGGAGCAGTCAAGAGTGAGGCCATAAATCCAGCACTAAGCTTTGGGGAGGCACAGTGGTCAGACACATAAAGCCAAACTATTGTCTTTTTAAATACATCAATGAAGAGATAAGTCCTGTATTACTAAGACTGAGAGAGCAATTTCTGTTTGGCATAGGAGTTCAATACTGGCTGCTCTGCCAAGTAAATGTTCTTCTGTAATTACTTGCTGATGCTAGATGTCAGAAAACTCTGCTCCTCAGTAAGGTGGGGCACATTAACTCATGTTGTTCTGATTTTGCTGAGACTGGACTGTTGAGGCAAACTGGCCAGGTGTTTAAAGCTTGCTAGATCTGTGTACTGCTGTCTGGTCTGCTAAGCAAATAAAACTTTGGGATCTTTAGGTCATGGGACTGGCACAGATCTTGTGTTTTGAAGGTAATACTTTGCTGTTGTAGGGGCAAATGCTCTGTATATGTCTTTCCATAAACACAACTAGATCCACCTTGCACTAAATGTGCTGTTTTCCTGTACTTCTTGCTGGAGGTCTAGACCAGAACTGCCCTCATTTCCATGTCAGAAAATTCTAATACCCAACCCAAACACATTCAAGATGAGTTCATACCCATTTGTCCTTGTGCCATTCAGTTTTTCAGGTAAGCTTTTCTCTTTCTCTTCTATTTATATTTATCGGCAATAGTCATAGCCACTCGTTGCTTGTCTAACATATCAGTACATTTTATTTGTCTCTTCCTGTAAGACAGAACCTACATAAGTCATATTTTACTGCACTAGATAAAGTTTGAATTGAGCTTTCTTCAGGATAGCTGACATGCAGTGTGTAACAGCTTTTCACAAACTATTGCCAGTCTTCGCCATGGCGATATTCTCTCCTGTTTTCTTCCAATAATACCTTTTCTCATGCAGCCAATTTGCTTTTTATATGACTGAATATCACTGATGGTTTAGGTCATGCTGTGAGTGACAAATACAGGCAACTTCTTCTATTTGTCTGTCATTTACAGTTCATAATAAAAATGCTTTTTAAAAATGTCTGAGTGCATGACCATATCTTTTCCATTATTGCATTTAATCTCTTTTCTTTTATTACCATATTCAAGATTACATTGTCATCTCTTTGGGATATTGTGAACCTCCTTTCTGTTGACAGTTCCGCACCATTCTTTGTGTCCAGAGCACTCCCACATCCGCAATAATGAAAATATATGCAAATACATACTACTGGTCTCAGACCAGACTTTAACAGTAACAGTACTTCTCCCAGTTCAAACATTCCCCTTCCAGAGCAATGGGTAGTCAGCTGTAGGGAGTTCCCAACTGAATTCACAGCTTTGTTTCAGTTCCCCATGAATTTCAGCTTAAGTAGGCAAACTATATCCTAGAGTCATAGAATAGTTTGGGATGGAAAGGACCTTAACTGCCATCAAGTTCCAACCCCTCTGCCTTGGGTGGACACCTTCCACTAGACCAGATGGCTCAAAGCCCCATCCAGTCTGGCCTTGAACACTTCCAGGGATGGAGCATCCACAAACTCCTTCAGTTTAAAGCCACTGGCCCTTGTCCTATCCATACATACCTTTGTAAAATGTCCCTCTCCAGCTTTCTTGTAGGCCCCATTCAGGTACTGGAAGGCTGCTATAAGCCTTCTCTTCACCAGGGTGAACAACCCCAACTCTCTCAGCCTGTTACCATAGATGAGGTGCTCCAGCCCTCTGATCATCTCTGTGACCCTCCTCTGGACTTGCTCCAACAAGTCCACATCCTTTATGTGTTGGAGGCCTCAGAGCTGGATGCAGTACACCAAGTGGGATCTCCTGAAAGGAGTAGAGGGGGAGTATCACCTTGCTTGATCTGCTGATTGCACTTCTTTTGATGCAGCTCAGGACACAGTTGGCTTGCTGGATCATGTTGAGCTTCCCATCAACCAATATCCCCAAGACCTCCTCAGGGCTGCTTTCAGTCCATTCTCCACATGTATTCGTGCTTGGGATTACCCAACCCATGTGCAGGATCTCGCACTTTGCCATCTTAAACTTCACGAGGTTCACACAGGCCTACCTCTCAAGGCTGCCAAGGTCCTTCTGAATGGCATCCCTTCCCTCCAGTGTATCAACTGCACCACACAACTTTGTGTCATCAGCAAACTTGCTGAGCGTGCACTCAATCCCACTGTCCATGTCACTGATAAAGATGTTAAACAGTGCTGTTCCCAGTACTGACCCCTGAGGAACACCACTCATCACTGGTCTCCATTTGGACATCCAACCATTGACTTGGAATGTGACAACCCAGCCAATTCCTTATCCTCCAAGTGGTCCATCCATCAAAACCATTTCTCTCCAATGTAGTGACAAGGATGTTGTGCAGGACAGTGTTAAATGCTTTGCAGTAGTCCAGGTAGATGATGTCAGTTGCTATTCTCTTATCCACCACTGCTGTAACCCCATTGTAGAAGGCCACCAAATTTGTCAGGCATAATTTGCCCTTAGTGTGAAAGCTTTTAACAAGTCCAGATAGATTGTAAATAAATCTTATGAGGTTCGGTTTTGGCTTTTTTTTGGTTTTGTTATTTTTTGACTCCTGGGATGAATGACATGCCATTTTTTATCTAGAACAGCCATGTCTGAGTAGTGCTATCTGTCTGGATGCATCTCTAGCTGGTTTAAAGTGAGTGATACAGTCATGCTTGATTGGCAAATTCACACTATGCCAGCTGGGAATTCATTCTTATTCTGCTCTCTGATACATGTATTAAAAAAACCCCAAACCCTAACCACTTTCCAGCCAGCCTAAAAAGCAAAAGAATTCAGAAAGAATTTGAACAAGCTGCTTCTGCAGTGCAAATTGTTGCAGACGGAGGGAATGCCACACCAACAAAATGACAGATCTTGTATGTCTTTGAGATCACACTAAACTCTGCCACATTTGGTAACTGCCATCTTTGGTAAGTAAATATAACTTTATTGCAATTATCCAAAATTTCCCTTTTGCTCACCTCCAACTGCATTTCTTTGAAAGTAGGATGCTATACAGATAGCATCCTTGGTGAGTTCTTGAACACCACTGGCAGTTTTTTAGTTCCCCTGCTGGTGCACACACAATTTCTGCCCCGCTCCTTATTTTGATCCAGTAATTGTAGAAGTGAACACGTACAACCAAAGGGAGGCAGGGAATATGAAAGACCAAAGAGAAGCCTGCCCAACCAGTGAGAGTGATTTCATTTGCCAGAGATCTGGGTACAGTACAGATACACTTAATTGTGAAAGCACTGTTTTATTTCATCTTAGAGAACAAAATGGAGAGCAGAGATCTATAATTTAGTGAAACCATTAAATTGCTGTTTGCAGCCCCCTGCGGCCTTATGCATCAGACAGTACAATCCTGCTCTTGCCAAGTATTTTGCCAGAGATTTGTACTTATTAGTCTCAACTTTCATTTTTACCCCCAAAAAACCCTGTTTCCAACTCCTGTAGTTATGAAGAAAACCTCAAAAGTATTAAGACTATAAAATGGAACAGGGTTCACAGAATCAAAGAAACACAAAAAGGTTGAGGCTGGAAGGGACTTCTGAAGGGCATCTGGTCCAGCCCATGCTTCTAAAGCAGGGCCACCCAGCACTCATTGTCCAAAACCATGTCCAGATGGTTTTTTAGTATCTCCAAGGATGGAGACTCCACAACTTCCCAGGGCAACATGTGCCAGTCACCCTCACAGTGAAAATGTGTTTCCTGATTTCAGAGAGAACATCTATTGTTTCACTCCATGCCCATTGCCTCCAGTCCTGAACCAAAGATGTTGTCCAACCAAATCTATAATCAGCCTCAACAAAAGACTCTATTCTCTTATATAAACTACTTCACTATTGTTACTTGACCAAAAATACTAAGTTGATCTTCTTTATCTCTCCCCATTGTTTTTTTATTCATCTTCTGTGCCCAAAATCTCAAATGACACTTACCTAAACCTGCCACTCTCAGTATTTGGAACTTGGATAACACAAATAAGGATCTTCAGTATACAGTCCCACATACTCTGGTAAAATAAAATTAGTGCAAAACCAGGAAAAGACCAGGTGGCACTGGCTGTGTAATTTAGTTTCATACATAGTTATTAGCTAAATTTTGTTTTCAATTAGAATTCTTTTTCAGCACCATGGAATTTCTTATGTATTATTCCTGGCTGCTTCAGCAATCAGATACATGGCCTAGGATTTACAGCAAGGTCACTATGTAGGATTTGGAAGTCCATCCAACAGAAAAACTGCACAGGTTTTTCTTGCCACACTTACCCAGGCAAACATAATTGTGGAGACGATTTCTTGTCTGGAAGTTTCTTGGCTGAACAGAAAAAGTGTTTAGCACAGTACTTTCTTGCTCCTTTCAGTCCAAGACTACATAATGTGGCACCATTCTCAGATCAATGCTTGCCCTTTGTTAAAGTTTCACATGTCTAACTTTTGGTCCAGAAGCTTGATGAAGTGATTCAAATATTTAACCCCACTCAAAGCGAGGGGAAAAAAAAAAAAAGACAATTTAGGCCAAACTGAATTTGTTGGCACAGTAAGGAGAACAGAGTGAGGGCAAGAGCACAGTAAAGCTGAGCTTCATGCTGCTGCTCCTAGGAGGCAGGAAAGAGAAGGCTGACTCCTGCTTCTGCCCTCTTCCCATCAGTATAACTTCATCATAGCTCTGGGGCAAGCAGCACAGGCAGTGGGGCAGTGGCCATTTTACTGAGACCCTGCTGCCCTGTTCAGCTGTGTCCTTTTCCAGTGCATAAAGCTGCCTCAATTCCTGACCAATTTTTGAGGCAGCAACATGTTCAGGCTAGTTATTATTGGGAAGCTGAGAACTCTTTTCCCTATGCCACTCTGTTTTACATTTTCTAGTCCACTCCTGTAGTTCTTATCTATTCTCCTCCTTTTACTTTATTTTTTCAGGTGTTTCCCTACATTTTCTGCTCTTTCCTTTAACATTCACCATCGTGCCAGATCTGTTTCTCTTCTTGCTGTTGTTTTGCCTCTTCTTTCCCAGAATATCTTTATTCAGCCCAAAGGCATGACTAAAAGTCCATTTGGGTCAATAAGATGATTTTTAAGAATGAAGCTAGAGATATATTTCTTCTCGTTGCATTTCCTGTCACAATGTCCCCATCAATCAAGAAATATTACTGGGTCCACTCTGCTGCTGGGAAAACCAGGACTTCAAGAGATTTCTTTTTTCTATTGGCATCCATAGGACACAAAAGGCTCTGTAGCAATGGCAAAACAAAATTCTTACCTTTTAAAACCCAGTTTCAAACACATGCTTCTCCAGTGCATTTTGGTTTCTCCCAACACTAACACCTTCTGTTGACTTTTATTCAGAGTGGTGGCAGGATTAGTAGTAGAAGCTTCAAAACATTCTCATGGCTGGCACAAATATGTTTGCCTGTATCACTCATTCTCATTCCTCCATTCAGAACTATTTTTTGCTTTTCTTAGCTCATATAATAAGATATGAGCTGTCATTTAGCACCTTCATATACTTAGTTCTCTTAATCTTTCCTCATTAATCAATGCTTTAGTACATTATTCATTTTATTACCTTTTCTCAGTTTCTTCTAATTTGTTGACATATTTCTCTTACTCAAATACAGCCAGACAAACTGCTGATTGGTAAAAATTATTTCCAAATGGTGATAAATGCTTTTGTCATTTATTGATTGGATTGTTTCAGTTGTTTGTTAGTGAATTGTATTTAGATTGCAGCTAATTCCCAGCACAGTAATCTCTATGTGCCTAGGTGTACAAGGAAGGTCACGCCTTACTCAGTTCTGCAGCTCTTCCACTTTGCTCATAAAATCATGACAATTTTTCAATCCTGCTTTTAGCTTTTGTCACCCTCAAAGGAAAAAATGTAGTATATTTCACTACACCTGATCTCCATTGCCCCAACAGCTCTCTGTATTCTGAATCAAATGGGTGTTCAGTTTGCTTTAAGTGTAGTTAATGAATACTAAGGCTCTTGCCAATTATGACCTTTGCTTTGAGATACCCTTCACATTGTTATCTGCTGTTCTTAATCAAAATGCAAAATAAGATTAAAGAGTGACATGTTTTATGCTGCATTTAATTGTCTCCAATGACTGGTTTTAGTAGTACATTATATGGTAAAACATTCTTAAACATTTTTTTCAAGGGCCTCTGTAATGTCAATTTTACTTTGTTTTAATTATTGCTACAGAAACACGCAAGTGACTGTAGCATACAGTTTGTCAGCCTACTAAAGTCATGCAGAAAGGGACTATTACTTCCCCAGGCCATGACAGTGTGTAATTCAGAATTACATAAGCTCTTCTTTATTGCTATGTTTCATTGCATTTCCTAGTCTAATTTTCTCCAGCCTTCTGATGTTCTCATACTCTAGTTTTGCATAATTCTTCAAAGTTTATTAACCATTTTCATCTTGCTGTACATTGATTTCTATCATTATACAGTTAGCCTTCTCAAGCATAGCCATATGCATTGTTATGAATAGCTGTATTTCTCATGCTGGTATCATTACCAAACTGTCCAAACTTCATTTTCTTAGTTATTTTAATGTTTACACAACACAGATTACATTGTTCTTGATTCACATTATATATAATGCTTACAAGTACAAAAGCAATTACATTATCATTAAGTTAATATGCAACTATATATTTACAAAAACACAACTGTCAAGGAGAAAGAGAAACTGTATTTTTTTAACGTGCACAGTTGATTGTGGCATATAAAAGAAGAATTAGACTAGGTGCCAACTCTAACCTAATGCGCATTCAGGTTAGTGAGCTACTATGGTCTAGAATAATGACATTTTAAAATGATGATATATTCTTATCTTGTTTCTCCACAAAAATTCAGACATAAGTTCTGAATCTCATGGAAGCTCAGTATGTGTCCATTAACATAGTAATACCCTTTTTCCAATGGAGCACATTTCTAAGTATTTGCAAGCCATGACTTATAAATGGGAGGTTTATTGGATTTCCAGAACCTTGTGAAATCTCCTTTGGTGGATAATAAAGCCAAATGAATACATTTCCAGAGGAAGTTGTCTAATATGATTGCATTTGTGCCCAGAAATATGAGACTGTTAAGGGTTTAGATTGTCCAGTGCATCGGCTATCTTCCTCCACGTGTTTCTGTCTGTCTCATGGAATAATTTCAAGATAAGACCAAGAGCCATTGGGTGAGCTATCACACCATCTGACAAGTGACAGCTGGTGCACTGTCTTGGGGTGACTTTATGATGTATCCCATATCACCTACTCTATGCCAGAAAAATGAATCTTGTGCCTTTCTGTGCCTTTAAACTGAGCCTGAGAGGGGAGAGAAAGGCAAAAAAACAGCCAAAGGAACTTTTTCAAAGCAGGTCTGTGCTTCAAGGTCACTACTTCTCTCTGTTTGTTCTTCTGTTGTGGGGAATGTAGCTGCTGCTGCTGCTGCTGCTGCTGCAGAGAGGGGAGGAAGCACCCTTACTTGCTTTCCAGCCAGCTCTCAGCTCTATTTCTTCAGAGAGAGATGGAGAGTTAAACTCCTGTGTTTTCCTGGGACTTTGGTTTCTTCTTCCTCTCTTCTGGACTTGTTCAGAACACCAGAACATCAAACCCTCCCTCACTGGGAGACCTTCCACCAGCCTGGAGGGGGAGGGGTCCCCCACACCGACCCAGCTGCCAAGAGGAGAGAGAGAAGGACAGAGACCACACCCACAGAAGGATTCTCAAATCTTCCAGGTTTTCTCTCCACAGAGAGAGATTTCATTATTTAGCATTATTATTATTTTCCTGTGTGTTTGTTAAATAAATAGTTTTGTATCTTCTGCACTTTCCTTCGAGGAAATATTTCTTGTTTTCCCAAACCAGTGGGGGAGGGGTGACTACAACCTGCTTTCTATCAGAGGATATTCTTTTATTTTTCCTCGAATTTGTCTCAAACTGGGACATGCACCTTGCATAGGGTGCACCTGGAAATACGGCACTTTTGGTTGTAATAATGGTTTTGTAGTGAATTAGGATGATTCCACAATGTCTTGCTGTCGGGTAGTGGATGTTGCCGAGTGGCTTATACGCTGACTCCAGGAAGACTTATGCATCAGCCAAGTTTATTACAAGCAGTATCTACATAGCTATTACACATGGCTGGTCTTGTGCATACAGCTAGGCCTCTGTAGGGCCTGCTTACCTAAGCTAACCTAAGCTAATACTACTATGCTTCCTATAGTCTACTCACCTTAACAGACAGTATGTCCATGCCACGTAGACAACATGCCTAGACACGTCTGTCTCTGTGGCAGGATGCCTGCCTACCAAGACAAGGTGTCTGCCTCTTCTCTCTATGCAGCAAGTAGCTCTATAACACACTATAATGTTTACATTAATCACCCAATAGCCTAAAGGTCAGCTGTCCTTGTCCAACCACAGACATCAAGCCACGTCCACGGGACACAGCCTGTCACTGCAGCTCCTCTGCCAAGCATCCCCTGATCACACAGGGGCCTGCTCCCAGCAGGCCACCACAGCTTGCTTGTTTTTTTTTTTAAGATACCTGTACAAAGCGTTTCCATCAATCAGTTACACAACTGTAATAAAGGTCTGAATTCAGCGTCAATCTTTTTGACAGAATGATTTAATAAGTAGTCCCTTCATACCAATAGTGAAATTTCCACTTGGAAAGATAGGAGATGAATAGAAATGTTTGCAGACAGAGCAGATCTCTCGACTTATTCATTGTAATTACATTTGTTTGTATGCATCAGTGTCTCCTATCCCAGCTTCTGCTCAAGAAATGTTTTGCCTCTTCCCCAGATGGATATATTGCGATGAACATTAATCTGTTTGAAGACCACCTGCTTCTGACAGATTAAAAGTACTTTCTGTTAAAAGACTAAGCTCCTTCTGTGGGATACTCCCACTACAGCTCTGCTGGTTGCAGTGACCAGGTGCTGCTCTCCAGACTTCCCAGGCCATCACCAAGCTGAGTGGCTTTCCCTCTTTGGGCTGCTCTGCCAGCTGACATGGGCACAGACGACACTGTCTTAGGGATGAAACCTCATAGCCAAGCTACCTAAATATCTGGAGTTCCTGTTGTCTCCTAACATATCCCGTTTTCTCAGATGGAGTGTGGGGGACCTACTTTTTCCTTTTCAGAGGCAGATGGCTGGTGTAAATACATCTAACATGCAGCATCTGCATGTGCTCTTGAAACAACATTGCTCTATATTTAATGGTTGGGGTTATTTTGTAGAAAATACCGGCAGCATTAGGGTGCAGATTCACTAGGTATTGCAATACAGTTTTTAAATGTGGAATTTTTGTCTCTATCACAGGATGCTTCTAAGCTTGTAAGGTTCAAATAAGTCCTTCTCCCTCTGTCCAAGGATATGTGTTTTGTGTTGGGAAGTGGCACTAATTGCTTGTAAGTGGGAAGTAAGCTAAATTGGCTGAAATATATCAATCAATATGAAAGCACCAGCTTCCAACTATTAAGAGAAATGCACTCCATCTTACACAGAGAGAAATTGACTATTGTGCAGCCCCAAGAGATGCAATGAAATGTTATTTATATTTGATTATTTCCTCTCTCCCCGAAAGACATGATGTTGTGGATACTGATGTGAGTCATAGTTAACTTTCAGAATGGCATTAATCCCTTTGTTCTTCATCAAGTCACACATGCTATGCTGATGGTTGAGATGATGAAAGGAGTTTTACTTCACAAGACCCTGAACTTGCTGCACTCCTTGCTTTTACAAAGGGAGAAATGGAATTGCACACAAAAACTGCAATTGCTCTAAAAAGACGTATTTTACCAAAGCATTTTCTGTGTCTACCAGTGTGGTCTGTAGTGGACTTATTATTGACAGGGCTCTGGATATTTATATTCCTTCTGGAATAGCACAACATGATTCTGAATGTCATGTGGAGCTTGACAATAAGACTGCTACCAAAGGAAAGAGAACTGGTTCTGAACTGTGTTCTGAATTTCAATCTTCACATGAGGGCTGAGGAGAAGTAAGAAATAATATGCTTTTGATAGTTGAGTTGAATTTCATGGAGCATTTTTTAAATCTTGTATTGATTAGTAACCAGTATCACTGAGATAACTCATTTTTAAAAGAATGTCTAAGTGAATTTGCAGTAACGATGGTAGCATCTAATCTGCTTTTAAGGCTCCATTCTCAGAATAAGAAATGTTTCTATTTATTCAGAATAATGTTCTAAATTGAACAAGAGGACATATATCACAGGTTTTTAATTCCATTTTTATCTCTGTCACTTGAGGTGTTTGAGATGTGCAACATCTATATTACTTATGTACATTACTTTGAAGTACATTTTAGTGTGCAGGAAAGTATGTTTTCCAGAGGGGTGTATTAGGTGTATTGGTTCCAGTACCCCCAGATACGCACCTGGCATGCACCGCTGGGGATAAGGGCTCCTGCTTGAAATAGTTTCCTGTACATACCATCTTTTCACATTATTCCCATACTCTTTTAGCAAGAATTAATCCCTGGGAACAAATGGTGGAAGGGCTGTTGAAGTCTCCTTATGCTGTACAGTATCACAGTTTCTCTGGCACAGCTGCTGCTGGATGAGCTCAAAGCCAAATCTGGTCAGTGTATCTGAGGAGAAAACATTCTCACACTAAAAACCAAGGTGCTCTGAATTTGCCCTGCAGAGTGCACATGCACTTTTCATAGCCTCATCATAAATGAGTCTTCCATACCATCAGAATGGTTTTTTTTTCCCCTGCTCTCCACTTCCTCTTCCAGGACAAGACCCATATGAGGTCATACTGCTCCCCCACTCACAACTGGGAAAAGGACAGACTTGCTACCAAGAAAACCAAAAAGGACAAATCAATGCATATGTCTCAGAGATGGATTTGGTGTTCTTCTCCTTCCATTATGCACCACGAGGCAGGATCAAAATCCAACTTTTATTTGCCTTCTGGGAACCTGCAGTACCCAGAGCTGTCAAAACCACATCCTTCACTGCCTTCCTGAAAACCCTCTCTGCAAGGCAGATGGTGGGCCAGGAAGGAAAAGAAAACCTCATCTGCCATGCAGGCCTTCGTTTTTGGACTTGGGAAGAGTATGAAAGCTCCTTGAC
Source organism: Calyptomena viridis (assembly GCA_013390005.1). NCBI lineage: Eukaryota > Metazoa > Chordata > Aves > Passeriformes > Eurylaimidae > Calyptomena > Calyptomena viridis. The sequence goes on from WEIV01030459.1 coordinate 60,212, forward strand.
AGGTAGCTTAACAGACCTCCCCACTCATCTGAGACACTGGCCATGGCAAGGCTGGCACGGCAAGAAGCACTGCAGCTGGGGCTTACCAGAGCCACAGATTCAGACAACCCAATTTGTCACATCTCTGATTTATTATAGTGTACAAATAAAATGAAAGATGCTGAACTGTGAAGAACATCGTAGTCATAGTGATGATGAACAGCACAAGTACATGTGAGCAAATATTTTATTAGAAAACTCTTGCTGTACATGTTCATTCTTTGCAGACTGGCTCCTGTAGGCAATAAACTCTTCTAAAATATCACTGTCTTGGTGGTGGGGTTTTTTCTACATTATTTTAAGATTAAAATGTTTCAATTTGAAAAACCTTCCCCCAACCAACACTTACGTAGACTTGGCTTTATGTTTTTCAAAAAGATGATACAACTACACATTTGAACAAACATCTCTTTCCTTTAAGTATTTAGATGCTGAGTTGAAAAGTGGGTTCTGAATACCTATGATACATAGCTAATAATCCCATCTAATTCTATCATATGCACTTGGACATCTAAGAAGAAAACTTTACAGCTGATTTGCTTCCATTTCCTAAAGAATACTATGAGAGAAATAGAAAAAGGCTCCTGTTAATTCATGCTGTTTCGGAGGAATGATGTGCAAGATGCCTTCCCAAGAAAGAATTAGAAGTAAGATAAATTCTTAATAAACTAATGTTTATTTTTGGTTCAAGAAGTTCTTATTTATATGGCTAGACAAATGAACATACAGTTCTAATTTTGAAAAGACATTTTTTCACTAGGAGAAAGAAGTAAAGTAATCCATCAATGTAACAGCATGATGTTGCTATTTCCAATGTCCTATTATCAGTTTGAGTTATCTGACTAATGAGATATAGCGAGAGCTTTGTTAAAGAATAGATAATCTTTTTGATGTTACAAAAATGCAATTAGACCAGGAAATTTAATATGAAATTAAGAGAAGTTTAATATGAAAATATAAAAATAAGTGCTTGTTGTGTATAGGCTCTAAGAGTTATTTATAAATTATTTACTCATAAGATACAAAAAGCCAGTCTCATCTAGAAAAAAAAACCTGCTGCATTTGGAGATACTGTGCTGCCCCTATCAATGTGCTGGCTAGATCCAGGCTGGGATCTACTAACTACTGTTTGTACATCCAGGTACTGTACACATTTTGCATATTAATATACAAACTACTTCAGAAAAGCTGAAGAGTATGCATGTAGAAATATAGGAATGACATCTGGAAGTTTAGGTAAGTCCTCAGACTAGGGTATGTTTGGCAATATTTTACTAAAACCTCCAAATGCCCTAAAACCTAGAGGAGCCTTATGCTCCAGAGAGTCCAGTGTCCAGCAGTTTCCAGATTCAGGCTCTCAGGAAAACCTGCCTGCCTATTTTGATGTCTAAACATTGATTGCTTGACGAACTCTTCTTACAAATCCAGTGCCTAGAGTCTGCTTCATTTATGATCCATTTAAAACAAAAGCTGTGACAAAGACCATTCTAACTAGCAGAGAAACGCAACTTCTGTTGCAGCATCTTTCCACCACCCTTCAATTGCTACTAACTTTGGTATACTAATTTATTCCTGGTAGCAATGTTCCAATTATTCTTTCAGCACAGCAACATTTTCTTTTGAAGTGAAACTGCAAGTTCTGTTGTGTTATTTTAAACTCCACATGGTAAGGCAAGAAGTAGTGAGACTTTTTTTTAAGACAAGTAGCATTTTTCCATTACAAAGTGGCTTGTAGCAGTATGTAAGGAACTGTGGTTTATGATTTATTGTTTGTCACCAGGGTTGGCCTTGAGTAAAAAAGCCAGGATCCCCTTTTTTGGCTTTATAGAACCAGAAAAGGACAAGTTACCAACTTCCAGACCCTGGCACTTTCCACATACAATTTGTTTTGTCCATCCTGAAAAACTGGTGAAATCTTTTAAAATGCAAAAAACTGCTCTTAAGGTGTTTCAGCATTTCAAGACAGCATTGTGCATGGAAGAGAGAGAGATGCTGATCAACTAGCCAGTCTTTTGCCCCTTCAAATCACCAGAATATTCCTTGGTTGATGGGAGATGTGCCCAGAACTGACTGTGCACAGTGTACCTGCTCACTTCACAGAGCCCACAATTTCTCAAAGCCACATCTGTAACTGGAGAGGTAAAACTTGACAATGAATTGCCAAGGTCAAGCAAGGTAACAAAGCCTATGTTCACATTAGCAGGCATTGCAGACAGCAAAACCAGATTATAAAGCAGCTGATACTGAGGACTTTCCAGCCTTGTAATATGCATTTGCAGATGTCTTCCTTACACCAGGTAAAAGTTGGTCCCACGAGCACCACACCTGTTGGCATCTGGACTGCACCTTCCAGTTTAGTTTTATGCAAAAAGAATCAAATTCATTTGCTCAAGGAACCCTCCACAATGCGAATCAAAGCATGACCATTAAGGAGGACTGGGAGATGCACTCCAGGGCTGCACTACTGATCCAAACTCAAGTAACAAGGCAGATACACTCAAAAGACAGTAACTGTGTTTTCTGTGTCTGAATAGTGTCATTTCTCTACAGGGATGTTTGCTATGTTCTGCTTCACAAGGAGCTGTGTTTTAAGGAGGAAGATGATGAAAATCCAGTGCTGGATGAAGAGCTATGAATCTGGTGCATTGCTCTGGTTTCCAAGCTGAATTGAAGTGCTGGGGAGGTGTGGAGGAAAAGTGAAAAGAAGGCTAACATACTGATGTTTGCAAACAAATGTTATGTCTTAAATGATACCAGACTGAACATTTGCTTTACTAATTGAATATTTATTAATAACACAGTGTATGAACGCACAGAAAGCAAACAGTACAACTTCTGAGCTTTGCTCTCTGTTTCTAAGGCTATAGTAGAAAAGGCATGGTGTACCTTTCTGTTTTATGTTTACAGAACACTGTTATTGATCACCTTATAATGTAGAATTGCATAGCAGAGTTGTATCAAGTTATGTTTAAAGAGTTGTTCTACTAGGTCTGATCATCGTTTCCATTGAAACCAAAGTCCAGATGACAGCAGTACATCAGTGTGGCCAAACCATCCTTTGATTTTGAACAATTCCAACCCCCCTCACCACAAGCTCTGTTCCAAAGAAGATCACAGAGCCCATTGCATCTGATTCTCATGGACTTCATCACACAGCATGGCTGGGACCTGCAGCCAAGGTAGTGGTGCCTTTAGCAAAATGTATTTAAAAAGGTAAAATGCTGCCTGGCAGTGAGGGGTGAGGAAAAATGTGAGAGAAACTGCCCTAAGAACCCCAAGGGTAGAGCTGAAGAAGTGGGAAAAAGGTCCACCAAGTATCTAAGCACTCCCCTGCATTAAGACTCCCCAGCACCCTGGAGGCCACAGTAGAGCAGGTGTTTCCCTGCAGTCCATGGAGAGGACCATGTTGGAGCAGATACCCACCCTGCCTCTCATGGAGGACCCCACACGACAGCAGGTGGGTGTCTCCTGAAGGAAATATGGCCCATGGAGGACCCACACTGGAGCAGGTATATCCTAAAGGACTGCAGCCCATGGGAAGGGCTCCATTCTGGAGCACAGGAACATTGTAAGGAGGAAGGAGTGGCAGAGATGAACAGTTATGGACTGACTGCGGCCCTCATTCCCCATCCTCCTGTGTTCCTTGGAGTTGGGGTGAAAGGAAGAGAAATTGAGGATGAAGGAGCAAAGTTGACTCTGGAAAGAAGGGGGAGACATTGTAGCTTTTATTTTGTTTGTCACCATCCAATTCTATTTTATTTGGCAATAAATTAAATTAATCTCTTCCAAGTTGCCTGTTTTGCTTGTGATAACTGGTAAGTGATCTTCTTGTCCTTGTCTCAACACAAGAGTTATTTCAATCTAATTTTTTTCCCTATTCTGTTGAGTAGGGGGAATGAAAATCTGCTGTCTGGGTGATTGGCAGCCCTCCAAGGTCAGCTCACCACAACCAGAAAGCATCCCTGTCTGACTAGAAGGGAGCAATCAGAAAATTTTCAGAAGCTGAGAGCTAAATCATATGCTGTCATGAAATCTGATGACTTCTGAGTTCATGGGATGTTGCCTCGAGACTACGACTGGAAATACAGGCGTTCTGTATAATCCAACCTCTGATATCTGCAGAGCACATAATGTATTTTAAGAAGAAATAAAGACTACTTCAAGTTTACCAACAGAGGCTCAGTTGAAAGATTTAGTGTTTGTTATAATATGCATTGTGAAAAATCTTAGAAAACCCGATTGGAAAAGCTTGCAAAAGCCTTTGTTAGGATCAGACAGTTTCCACCTGAACCAAACTTTAGGCAGGCTGTTTCCTTTCTTCTCTGACAGAAAAGGCTCAGTGGTGCCTGATAAACTTTGTGACTTAGTGAAAAATTCAAGAGCAATCCCTATGTCATGTGTGGACATGACAGCAGCTGGACAGAGCTGCAACAGGGGTTGCTTAGTAAATCCTCAACAGGAAGGAAGCTGGCAACCACCAGATCCCTTAAGGATCTAGCTTCACAGTAAACCCACCACTATTGCTCAGCAAATCATCTGGGAAGCCACCAGTTGCCTTCCGTTTGTGACTTCACCCGAAATTTCTGCATCTCACTATCCCCAAGTAAGCTGTATATATCCTGTAATTGCTGCCCTTATTCCAGGGCCCCAGAAGGTTCAGACTCAGATTTTAATTACCACACACACAAAATGTGTTTGCATTTGTTTGCTTATTTTATACTCGACGGCGTTTCATCTACACTGGAAACCTAACTTTTATATCAGTTGGATAGTTCTGAATCCTCAATGCTGAGTCAGAAAAATTACAGTTCATATATATGAGTCATCATCAATTTTATCATTTTAGATCAAAAGAAAGCAAACCCATATGGATTTTGTGGCTTCTGTGATGTACAAAATTATAATAAATCTGAAGTCAGTTTGTGCGCATACTTTAAGAAAGTAACAGAGGTTTCTTAGGTTTCTTGGTCATACCTGATGCAATTTTCTTTAGGTATTTCCATCTTCATATTTTAGAAACAGGTATTTGTGTATAATTTCCCTTAAATTAACTTTACCTCAGCCAAAATTAGCACAGCCTTTTACCAACTTTTATGTTGATTGTCTCTGCTTTCAATGAAGATCAACAGCTATGAAATTTTCTGTAGACTGACATGACATTGTATGAAGAATCTCCTTTTTGTTTAAAACCAAGCCATGTATTCTGAAAATATAGATAAGTATCGTACTTTTTGTGAACTGACACAAAACAACACAAATGTATTCGATATTTGGGGAGATAATTATATACCCCTAGCCACATGCAAGTTGTATGTATTTTGCAGCTACTGCTTAAAGACTAAGATAGTATTCATCTTAACAAATCAATAAAAAGTGTGTAAAGATTATTGATATCTGAGGTTAAAGTTTTACTGCAATCAATTACTCCACAATAATAGTGCCCTTTCCACATACTTATTTAAGGAAATCCAGTTAATTGGGCAAGAACTAGTAAGGAAAATTAAAAAAACCACCTCATATTTCTATTCTGGATCTGTATCAATAGCTGGTGCCAGAAAATAACTTTAAAATTAATTGTTCTCTAATGGATTTAATTGGAAATAGAACTTTTAGAAACATTTCCTGGTTTGGTTTTTTTTTTCCCTTTTTAATTATCATGAAATTCAGAATTTAATTTCAGAAAATTTTATTGCATAGGCACACAAGTTGTTACTAACTGCCATTTCGGCTGCTTGAGTAAAACTCTAGCTTCTCAGGTAATTGCTACCAGAATTACACTTAAGTGTACAGCTACACTGATAATTTACATCAACTCTGCAAACCATTTCACATGCTGTTAAGCCATTTCTTTTCCGTGTCACTCCTTAGTCATAATCCACATCGTTCTTCTGGTTGTTGGAATTGTTTTAGTCTCTGCAAATTGTTCTAGTTTCTTCATTTGACCTCATCCCTGCTAATGGGCAGAGAAGAAGAAGTGGAGTGCTAAGATCAAGTGGTACCTGATATTACCAGTTTACCAGTCATGTGGTGCATGATAATCTGGCTTGACAATAAAGCAAGTTGTGTGGACACATGAAGAAAATTTATCATGGTAACTGCCCAGGGGCACGTTCCTACTGCAGAGTAAATGCAATATGCCTTTACAAAGAGACAAACTATCTCTGCTTTACCGTGAGGAAACGTGAGCCAGGGTCACTGTCATGTAGCAGCTGATGCATAATAATTTCTTTTTCTTCAGCAAGTTATTCCTGAATCTGTAATTTCTCAAGTACAGCAGCTGCCGATTCCCAAAAATACCAGCAAAACCCCATGTAGCAACTGTCTCCATCCTGACACCTGCACTTCTGCATGGAGTTATGGGGCAGGAGGCTTGAGATGAAGAGAAAGGGCTTACTGGCCGATGAGAGGAAGGGTAAGCAAACTAGAGTTTTGGATGTGTAAAATGGAAGAGGAGGCTGTGAAGGTAGAAGTATGTGGTAAAGAATAATAAAGGACCCTTGGGACTTTGAAGTGGTGAAGAGTTAGCATGCAGTTGGAAATGCAGTGCAGAGTGGCAAGGACTGGTACGGCTTCCAATAGCCACAGGGGTTGGAAGTAGATATGAGACCTTAGAGTTGGGATCAGAGAAGATGGTGTAACAATGGGGTGTTGTCAGACATGTATGTAGAAGACTAATCAGCTGGACATAAAAGTAACTCAGAATCAGTCTGCTATTCTCCACATATTCTCCACAATGTTTGTAGGAAACAGATCTTACATCTCTGGACAAAAATGGAGCAATGCAGACCCATCGTTGTATCTGGAACACTGTTCTGCATGTCTGGGCCCTCCATGTGCTCTTCCTTGCTGTGCAACCTTGCTACAAACTACTGTGGGACGGGGCCTTCTTGCTTTTCTGTCTGTCTTTCTCACTGCTTAACTTTGCACAGAACAATTGCATGGCCACTGGGCCAAGGAGAAGGTTCCATCTATGGAAAAGACAAATTACATGCTGTCAGTCAGAGCAGAACAGTTGATTCTGGTCTTCCAGAATCTTCTGAGGACCATAAAATTTGTTGTGTTCCCCCAGATTTTGAATAAAAGAGAATTGACAATATCCTCTTTTTACAGCCCTCTGAAAAAAAAGGTTGTTCTACACTTTCTTGTTTGTTATAGAAAGGGCTTAGGCACTTCACATTAAGGTTAAAAAATTTTTGGTCAAGGAAACCCTAAATCCCTGCAGTCCAGCATTAGGTGGATAAATGCTAAGGACAGTGCTACTTAAGAGAATCCCATGTTTCCTACTAGCTAGATGAAGTGGCTCCTGGTCCTGATCTTAGATACCCATATCTCTTCAAGGAGAGAAAATACAGTATGTGCAACTGAGGGTCTTACAAATTTTTCTAGCTGAGAATTAGGTATGTCAGCAAGCAATGTTCAGTGGGTGGATGTCCTTAAACAGGTAGGCCATGTTGGTCCATCATTATGTTGGACAGCAAGTCCTGAGTCTTCCAGGTAGAACTGGCTCTTTTAGAGGCTGTGCTCTTTTCAGTCTCCATAACTGCTGCTGTACAAAAAATATTTCAGATTTATAGAGAACAATATTAGTACTTTAAAGAAGGAGAACCTTCACAATAAAAATGTCGCTATTAACGTTTTAAAAGAAAAAAATTATACACTTGAAAGAATTGAGTAGCCAGTTATAACGGCTTTATTAAAACTCACAGCATGCTGAACTCACAGCTTAGGAAATTAGATCCCTGATAGTGTTTACACACATTAGAATTAGAATTCTTTTAATGATAACAAAGAATATTTTTGTCTATGCTAAATGATTAAAAAGAAAACAGGGCAGATAGCATAATGAAACTTCTGAAACAAATGGGGGGACACTTCAAGGGACAAATGTAGCCACTCTTTCAAGTGCTTCATTCTTCAGTGATGGCAAATGGGAAATTTCAAAGATCCATAAAGAAACACGATACTTTTTTTCTTTTTTTTTTTAACCTTAACTTATATGAAAATCCAGAGTTTTATGTAGCGGTGAAGATTTCAGTCTGAGGTCTAACACCAAATATCTCATCTAGGACAAGATTGCATCTAATCTCTCAAAAGATGCCAGTTAAACAGCACACATATTTCCACATGCTTTCAAGACTTTCTTACCCACAGCCCTTTTTGAGCATCCCTTTGTCTTTAAAAGTACAGCCAAACCTCATGCATTTGCTGCCCAAGAATATCCTATATGAACATTTTTAAAGAGCTACATCTTGCTCTTCATTCCATATGACAGTAAATGTAATAACCTTTCCTGGAGGCAATGGGAAGGTGCCTGCCTGTGCAGTGGTGAGAATTTTCTGACAGCATTGCTGAGCTCTCATTTGCAACTAGTTTTATACAATTCTCATTTTGCTAAGATGTATGTGCATAGCGTAATAGCACAGCAGTAGAATAAATCTAACATAGGCAAGTAAGAAAGTACAATGTGATTTCTCTATACTGTTAATCATTACACAGTCTCTGCTACCTTGACAAGTGCTGCATAAAGTTCATTTCTTGAAGATTGTGACCAGCTAACATATTCTCACAGATTATTCTTTGATAAATCTGGTATTCCTAGAAGGTACATGTTTTAAAACAGGGCCAAGGACCATTCTTTGGCCACATGAGGACAGATGACACAGCATACTTCATCTCCAGCTCTCCCTAAACACAGTGGCTTTGTCTACACTGCCTTTGAATGACTCAGCGCTGGTAAGGCTGCACCTGGAATCTTGTGTCCAGTTTTGGGTGCCCTCAAAGAAGGGGCTCCAAGAAGGACATTGAGTTGCTGGAGCAAGTCCAGGGAAGGGCAACAGAGCTGGTGAAGAGTCTGGAGCACAAGTCTGATGGGGAGCAGCTAAGGGAGCTGGTTTTCAGCTTGGAGAATAGGAAGCTCAGAGAGGACCTTATTGCTCTCTACAACTGCCTGAAAGGGGTTGTGGTGAGATGTGGTTCAGTTTCTTCTTTGAAGAAACAGCAATAGGACAAGAAGAAATGGCCTCAGGCTGTGTTGGGGGAGGTTTAGGCTGGATATTAGGGAAATTTCCTCACTGAAAGGGTGGTCAAGCACTAGAACAGGCTGCCCAGGGAGGTTGTTGAGTCACCATCCCTGGAAGTGTTCGAAAGGCGTGTGGATGTTGCACTTAGGGACATGGTTTAGTGGTGGACTTGGCAGTGCTGGGTTAGCAGTTGGACTCAATGATCTTACAGGTCCTTTTCAAGCTAAATGATTCTATGATTATTTCCAATGTTTCATTTTTAATATTAAGCATTTATTTATGAAATGCTTTTTCCTCTAATTTTTGATGGAGTTTCTGTTGCTGTGAAAGAACTTGGATGAAGCTAGGATAAAATGGTGTATTGCCATGTTTCTTTTGGTACTTAGTCATCATAAAACAGACTTGCCTTTCTAATATGGGTCTCCTGATGGTGCTGCAAGATATTATGGGTTAGGGTTGAACACATCTCACTTCATCTGCAGTCCATTCACACTCTGAAAAGGCCAGTAACAAGAAGTCAAGCTTGAACTTTCCTATCACACTCTGCATACCACCCAACGCTTTAGCCTAGGCCCAAGTGTGTTTTTTAAGTATTGGGTGTCAGTCAAATAGGGGCTCAAATGCTGGTTTCACCTTAGTTTTATGTGTGTCTTCACAAAGATATGCAAGGACACCGAAGAGGAATCCATGTGAACGTGTTCAGGATTGTGACAATCGGTTTACCAGTACTTCAGTAGTAGGTAAGACCTAATTGCTTTTTTACTCTTCTAGTAGAAACACAGGATTGTGTCAGCTGGGTATATCCAGACTTACATTCCCACAGGACAGGGCATATTGGTTATCATTGAGTTGGTGCAACCACTTCTAAGAGGTCTTTGCAAGCAACCAAAACATGCATTAATTAGATAAGCTATTAGAGGCCAGAATAGCCTAAGCCATTTCCTAATTTCTGTACTAACTAATCCTAAGCATACTGAAGTCATGAGGGTCTTTTTATTGATACTCAGTGAACTTTGGATCAGATCTTAGGTATAGCTCATTTATGGAAGACAGTAATTATATTATGCTTTTGTGATGATGTCATATTACTATGTAATATTCTAAACAGAATGTAATAGTAATGAATTATTCTGTACTTTCAACCAAAGTATATCTGTAACAAACACTGCATCTGGTTTACCCTGCTTTCTCTCATATCTGTAATATTCCCATGTCATAACAGTAAAATTTTGCAATTCCCTTTCAAAGCCTGCTGGACATTTTCTGAGTCCATTACACTTGTCAGTAACAAAGTATATGTGCTTTCTGCAGTATAACCTTTGACAATTTTAAATATGCTTCCACATTTTGTGTTCTACTTTGTTACTTTGTCAATGTTCACAAAGTCCACTTACTTTACAGTATTTGATATATAGAACTCGTACCATATTCCTCTTTTAAAATTCTTTTTAGATACAGATTTCTCTCCTCTCCCACATACACTCTCTTAATTTTCATCACTGCTGTCAAGCTTGTCAAAAACCCCCAATCAATATGAACCAAAGACCCAGACTGCAGATGTGCTGTAGCAATACAACAAGTCACAGTTTACATACATTTTCATAGGTAGATTACAGCCTTCTGGTTATCCTGTTAACAGTAAAGGGATTTTGAACTGCTTAACCACTATGAGGCATGACAATATGTATTGTACTGCATGGTTATGGCACAGCACTGCTATCTGCCCATCATAGTAAGGTAGATCACAGATTACTGTTAAAAAGGTAGGTGTGCTATATAATGTACCCTAAAATCATCATACATATTCAAACTGCTCATCAGCCCTACTAAAGGATGTGCAGAAGATGCTTTTCTTCCACTACCTCAACTAGGAAGACCTAAAATTCTCTTTCCTATGCTGCTGGTCTCAGCAGAACAGAAAAAAGTAGATCAGATTGCCCCCTCCTGTCGCTGCTGCAGTTGCTTTTAGAGGGAGAAGGCTGTGCAAAGCAATGCAGGAAACAGTGGGTAGGAAAGAAGACAGAGAATATTGTGTTGTGAAAGTTGTAGGATGAACTTCATCTTTGGCTTAAACCTTAAACATCTTTTCTTCTTAGAACACAGTGCAGCTGAGTCCACAGGGAGTTTACCGAATTTCTCCACCACTCTCTGCTCAGCCCCATAATGTGTGGCATACTTGAAGGAAAAGAGGGCTAGAAATGGCAGATCCTTCCAGAACCTCAAATGCATCTACGCTCCAACTTCTGATAAAGGAAAATTTAAGATATCACTGCCCAGGCAATGCAACCATCTCCCGACCCAGGAGGATGCTAGAACGAGTCAAAAATAGGAACTGTTCATTATGCTCAGCAGTGCATGGGGAAAGGAACATGTGAAGTCTTAGGCTCTCAATCAGTGAAGACACAGTTCAGGTGCTGGTCACAAGTCACAGGCTTATGCTCAGTGTTACTTGATGATATGCAGGCACTGGGCCTGCTGCAGATAAAGGAAATTATACTTCTAAAAGCTACCACTGTTAATTTCTTCTTAGAAAAATTCATTAAAATAACACCTTCATTAATCTTTTAACGAACTCCTTTGGACTTTTTCAAACAGAACATGTATCTTCTGTAGGAACTTATGTCTGACCTAGTACATGGTCAGGATCAGTTTGTATAATTCAGTTTTCTTTTGCCCTAAAATGTTATGCTCCATTTTAGGTTTTTTACTATCTTTATTATCATACATGCTGATTTAATTTTTGATGTGTAGACTTAAAGAAAAGAAATAACAACTATATAATTCAGATATTTCAAACTACGCTGGTTTATTTGTCTTTGGGGGTCTTCCTGTACTTTTAGTAAGTTTGGGGGTAAAATCTATACTCCTCAAATTTCATTATATTATGATATTGCAGCAAGTATCAGAGAACAGTAGATTCATCTCTGTCAAATGACTTAATTCAAGTAATTTTTCAAGTTATTTTTCAGTTCACAGAGCTGTGTTTAGAAGACACAATTAGATAAATACATTTCTTCTGGTGTGCTACAAAAACTTGAGATTATTTAATTTTTGCTCAACTGAAATGCAAAATCCTTTTCAGTGACTATTCAGGAATTAGATGCCACTTTCTTCTTACTCTTGCTGCATCTGCCATTCCTTTCTTCAGATAATTGATGGAAGAGATGGAGTAAAATCGGCTGTTCTTCAGCAACACTGTTTTTCCTGCTTAGAATCAGAGAATATGGATAACTTGGAACTGTTCTTATTTTTTACTCATTACAACAGCAGCCCATTAGCAGATGGTAACAGGCAGTACATTAACTTACAGAGGCATAACTATGTTTAACTAATATTTATGGATAAGGAGTAATTAATATGAAGGTTGATACAGCATGTGCAATTTTTAGTAATGCCAACCTGCATGTCAGGGGAAAAAAAATGTAAAAAAACTTATAATGTTAGACTGCTGCCCTGAGGAAGCCATAAAAAACCAACCTTACTCCAGCAGGGGAAACAAATGGACTGAGCCTTAGAAGAAGTCATGGAAAAAAATCAAACTGCTTTACTTGGAGGTGGAAACACCATACTTTGCAGTATAGTTCTTCCATGAAGACAGAGATGATAGAGATCTGTTGCAAATGATCCTGGTCAAGGGTCCAAGTATGCTGGGGAACCTTTCTGCTTATCCATGGCCATCAATCAATCTTGTCTTCAGCTGACAGGTTTATTAGCCTCATAACTAGAGAAAATAGAAGTGCTCATGCAAAGAGAGAGTGAATATTTTCGCTTAAGATTCATGATTTTTTTTCATGAAAAGGAGAAAAAATACTGGAGGCCCATCTGAAAAGTCTCTTGCCAGTTCTCAGAAGCATAATGGGCTTGTTCATTTGGATACTGTAGATTATTTAACTGCTGATTTGTTCTACATGGGTATATACATATATATATTTATAAAAATACATACATAAACATATATGCAGGTGCCCTATTCATATGGGCAGCATTCCAGGTATGGTTAAACATGTTTTCTGCAGAGAAAACGAGGGAACAAAGATCCATTTGACATCCTCTCTTTGAAATGAAAGAGAGGAGATTCTGCCACTGACTAGTCCAAGTGGTCAGGTTAAAGGGCTTATTTATGAAGTAATTTCACAAATATCTTGTTAACGACATGTGCTAAGAGAGGGGTTTTTTTTACTAATACTAGGACTAAAATTTTTTCAACAGCTGAGTTTTTAAGCCCATACCACAACTGTGATGTGTTGTCACTACTTTTATGTGACTGCTTTTCTAAACAAAGCTTGTGAAGCCATGATGGCATTTGTGACATTGTGACAAGAGGCAAAGAAAGAGAATGTTTATTTGATAAAAATCCAATTTTATTTAGATATTTCCTGGTCAAGTGAGGAGTCTAGCTAAGATGACAGACACTAAAAAAGCCAAGAAAAAGTACAAAGGAGATACAACCTCTATTTTTATTTCATTCATTTTTTAGCCCAGATAAGTATTTGAACCTTTCGAATATATCATTTTAGATTGTATCTGGACAACAGCCTGAAATCTATAATGTAGTTTCCATTTCATTTGGTCACACACTTCATATGTGAAAGAATAATGATTTTGACTTACTAAACAGGGACAGCCTAGAAACGGTTTACTTCATTCTCAAGTATTTCACAAAAGGCCTTACTTTACTAGTTGTGAATTTACAAATATTGAGTTTATGACTGAGTCCAGTCTATTTAATGAATTTATATGACCCATTGCTACCTATTGAAGTCCTGAAAAATGTAGTGCTCTAGAACATTGTTACACATGGTAGTGAAAAAACCCAAACCACCATACCTCAGAGCTATATTATTACTAGGCAGAATCTGTTATCAGGGTGCTACAATGCATTTATAAATAATGCATGAAATTGCCTCATTTGAACTATTTCCAGACCTCTCATGGTGTCAGAGTCCAGTAGTCTCTCAGTAAGTTCTTTTAGATATTTCACACAAGGAAGGTTTAATGCTTTAACTGGAGTTTGCTTATTTGATATATTTGGTGTTACATGGCGTTTTGGTTGAAGTATGAGACAGCAACATGCTGAAATCCTAACACAAGCGTCATATAGCAATTCCAATATACAGCTAAAGCCCTAGACAAACAATATGCCCACTGCTGGTCCCTGTGCTCTCACCATCACAAAGCACAGTTACTCCTTTTAACTGTTCAGTGGGCTTTGCTGTGAGACCTCATGACTTTCCCTTGCAGGTCACAGCAAACTAGGATTCAGAAAGCTGCATACTCTTCCTGCTCTGCAGGGTTAAACTAGTACATGGAGGCTTAAAAGTATGAGTTTGGTGTTTTTCTCATTTTTAGATATTTGACTTTCCAATCTGATGGTCCTTTCACATCATTATCTCAGTACAATTTAAAATTTACATTGCAGTAATACTCAGAGGAACCAAGTACCTTTGTAACCTCATTGTACTAGTCACTGAAAGCTTATGAATATACATTTCAGGTCTGTAATCTTAGAGAAGTGACTCAGATATAGATTACATGTAGACCTTATTATGCTGAATGTATGTATTTGCTTCTTAGGTATTTTCTTATTTTCCCTTTTGCAGAACATTATTCCTCAGAACAGACTTTCAATTCAGCATATGTGCAGAAGTCTCATTTTTCTTGCTTCCCAGGCTATCAAGATATATTATTTCTGGAAAATTGCTCATGCTTTTCAAAAGAAACGTTAAAAATTAGGAGTCCTTTTTTAAGGATCTAGGATTTATAAGCAATTTATGGTGCAAATTGTATCCTCCAGAAAGACACATCCTTAATGATCTTCTTGATCTGGGTCAATTCTTCTCATACTGTAATTGCTAGTCAGGACTCCACTATTTCAAGAACAAATTCTTAGATCAAAATCCAGTGACTCCAACCAATACTAACTGCTTCAACATCACCTACCACCCAGTTAAACCAAGGGATGCCACTGCCTGTGACCTCCAAGGCAGCCTATTTTCCTCAGTCTGTCTCTAATCTAGTCTAATTTACACTTAAACAAACAGAAACTAAACATAATAAGCAAAGGTCTTGCTGCTGCATTTGTCCAAGGGAAAGTTAAACCTAGGAGGAATTCAAGTACCCCTGCCTTGCACATTCCTCTAGTGCACCTTTTCATTTGTGCAGCTTCAATGATGACACTTTCCAACACCTTATTTTCTGGTTTGTGATACACCGTTCTCACCTACAGGTTTCCTCCCTTTAAAAACTACGCTCTCAGAGACTTTTCTTCTCTAACAATAGTTTTGCCTTCTCCCAGGTTTCACATCTTTATCTGACAAACTTTAAAATTCAACACGAACAAAAGCTGAACTCAGCAACATTCCCCTAAAACTCTTTTCCCCACTTCCCATTCTCTGTATCTAATGACAGCATCACATTTTTGTTTTAAAATCATACTGGTGAAACTTGGTTGGGGTCAAAACCAGCAAACTGATTCAGTATTGAATTGCATAGGAATTATCAGCTCCAAATGAGACACCAAATAGACAAATAGACATACTATGAAAAAATAGTAGATATGGGATGAGGGCAAAGATTTAGGAGCTAAACTTTTATGCCCATTTCACTAAGGCACAGAGCCCAGGGAGGGCTGAGAAAGGAGAGCTGGGAAGCTGTCTCATAGCTACAGCTCTCCTGGGCTGCCTCCAAGACACAGGGGATATGGTCACTCCTATTTTACAAAATTCTGGCCTCTAGAAGGTGACAGATGACCTCATGATGCCTGCCAGCCCACTTCTGTTTCACTGTATTGCTACTTCATAACAGAATAATTCGCATTGGGAGGGACCTCAGGAGGTCATTTGATCCAACTCCTAGTAACAGACAACTATGAGGTATGGCTGGTGGAGATGTATTTTGCATCCCTCCCCCTTGCCCATCTGGAAGGTTGGGGACACCGGTTATTTTTCCAAACCTCAGAAACTGCCCCTGCACCACTAATCCTCTCATGTTGCTCCATGATCTTGCAACGATGCTTGAGGGTCCCTGCAGTGTTGAGGGTCAGCCTCAACAGCAGCTTTGGAGGCCTCCCCATCCTGGGCACTGGTGGTATTGTCCGAATTACTAAAGGCAACCTGAACTCCAGCTTCAGTCCCTCTCGTTTGGTGTAATCTGCAAACTAAAGGACCAAGCACTCCATCTTCAATGGCACAGACCCCGTGTCCAACCCCTGTGGTACTGCAATTACAGGTGCACTAAAATTCCTTCTCTTCTCTTCTTGGAGCCCCATCAGATGGACTGGTGTCTTGTGGGAAGCCCCAAGGGTGGAGCCAGCCCCTCAGATGTAGTGTCACAAATGGCTGAGGAAAGGGAAGAAGCAATTTTCCTTGCCCTACTTACTCCTACCTTGTTCACAGCTGCCTTTGCCACAGGGCACCTGGGGCCACTAGCTGAGCCTGGGGTTGTCCAGGTGCTACATATCTGGTCCTGCACCATGGGCACCAGCCTCCCCTTCTGTGGGACATATGTCTTGTGTTGCCAGCTAGATACAAGCTCTAGAAGTATCTGAAAACTGAAAGAATCCTGGTAAATATAAGTAATGTAAAGTAGATAGATAAGATAGACATGCATAATTTCAACTATGAGACTTCAGGAGAGCACACAGTCCCTACACTTTAGCCTGAGGGCTCACCTGTGCCCCACTAGCCTAAGTGAGAAATCCAACACTACAAACTGCATCGGTTTTCTACAGAGATGCTAGTTCATGTCCAGTTTCCCAGGAAATTTCACTCTTTCATTCCATGCAAGCACATTAGTCTAAGCTGTTGTCTCCTGTCTCCCTAGTACTGGTGGAGTTTGTCAATTCAGGGTCTGAACTCAGATACGGATAAAAATTTGCAGAAACAAAAATAACCAGGCTGACTCAAAGAGGAGCACCTGAACTTTTACTAATCAGATCAGAAATTCCATGTAACACCTATATAATCTTCCTTACCAAAATTTGTCCAAATATTATATATTTCCATGAAAAATTTTGGATTTGAATAGAAATTTCTAATGAAAATAACTGATTGCTGTAAATGTAGCCCAGCATTTCTTCACTGATTCCTGATCAGATTCTACAGCCTGCAATGTTTTCATTTTAATGTTCCATTAAACTAATGGGTTAATCCCCACCCCATCTCCATTACAGACTGAATTGCAGTCAGGAAATAGCTAAACTCCTATGGCACTAAGCAGGCCACAAATCCAAGAAAAAGTTGTATGAGATCCAGAAACATGGCAACAGATGTTCCATAAATGCACTAAAGACATAGCTAACACGATTTTACATTGAAGATGACTCCCACAGTAAGTGGCAGTACACTAAGTGACAAAAAAACACCCTTACTTCTGACTTGTGTCCTTGTAGAGGCTGCTGCAGGTGTTGTCACTGGGTTTGATCCTTCTAAGTGTATACAGAACAAAGGGAACTCCCAAAAGGAACTTTTTCAGGGAGCCCTGTTGAAGTTGCTATGTATCTCTCAACTTAAGCCTATTTGTCTGGAGCAAGTTTCAAAGGCTGTTTGTATTCTGGCTGAATTCACAGTGCAGTAGCTATGGTGCTAAAGCATGCAATACCTGCCTCAAAGACTTCACACTCTTCAAAAATTTAAATAACATCCCAAAAATGTAAAGAAATCTTGAATAAATTATGCTGCTGTGAGAAGAATTTAGGACATCATCTCTTTTTAATAACAGTGACAAACATATCCCATAACTGTGACTCAGTGGCTCCTACTCTGACCAGAGCAAGTGAAGAGGATTGTGTCTACAGCCCTCCTTTCTGTCCAGAAAGAATCATGTTTGTAATGTTCAGTTAAAGGAAATTGAAGTGCAACTATTTTCTTCAAATTAATATTATTTAAAAGCCAATTGGTCATGATAGTGATGTTTTTTTCCCTTTAATTAACAATGTATAATGCAACTTTAACTACAATTTAATTGCATTATGAAGGCAAGAAGGTATTTTCTGAAAGCTCTTGAAGTTTTTTTCTCTTGCTCTTAGGGAATTAATCTCATTAGTATTAATGTTTATCTGCTTAAAATCCTCATATATCATTATGAGAACTGAATTCAAAGTTTAGCTATTCTAAAAGTTGTAACACTTGTAAATTAAATATGTTCAACTAAATCTTAGAGACATTAGAATGGAAAAAGATGTATGGAATTTCAATGTGATTCTGGCTAACCATGTTAGGGAAACTGGACTTTTATTTATCTTAAGAAATGTTGCATAAATGTAGATAATCAAATTTCTCAAACTGAAAATAGCTAGTATGCCACTTGCAGGAAAGATTTTGACATTGACAGAGGACACCTCTTTCCTGCCTAGAAAAGAAGGTGTGGAAGCACTCCTATTCAAATTTCTCAAGAAAATGAGCTATTTCTTCTCCCCTTGGCTGCAATAGGGAATACTCTTCACCTTAGCTCTTTGGTATTAGATGGTCACATGCACATCATTCTCTTGAAGGGAGGTGTCAGAGAAGTGGTTTTCATCCTTGTCATGAATTATGCAAGCCACCTTTCAAAGCAGCTGTTTCAATGTATCTGTCAGCTTAGGCAGATACATTTATTTGAATATATACAAGTCATGCAAAAGGTAAGAAACCAGGGATCCTAAAATTTATTTTGACCTAACCTGCAGAGGAAACTCACATGTCTATAGCGAGCTCTAACCAGGCCACTAGCAAACCCAATACATCCCCTCAGAGGAGAAATTTTAGAATAATCACCAGAGGCAAAAGACCAGCAACGCAATGATCAAAGTTGGAAACGTGACTCTAGTAAAAATTAAAATTTCCTTTAAATGTACAATGTGCAGCTGGCTGTTTTGAGTGTTAGTGCATGTGCATTCTGAGTGCAAAGTTTAAACACAACATGAATTGTAGAAGCAGAGGAGTAAATAAACAAATACTGCAACTTTCTCAGGCAAACACAGCAAAGTAAGCCCAGCTTGGATTCCCTAGCTGAGATCAGCTCAGGTTAAGACAAAACAGACTAACTGGTGGAGCACACTCTGGCTTTGACTGAGAATGAGAAACTCCTGATACATATTTTCTTGAGAAGATTGATGTAAATGAGAAACTACCAAAGTTTCTCCAAAGAAGTCCTACAAAAGAAGTTGAAAGAGATCCATTCTTTCTTTGTCACTGCAAAGGGAAAAGTACTATTACAGAGACATTCATCCAGATAAACAAACTTTCCCTCAGTTTCTCTAGATACACTTCAAGAAAAATTACAACAAATACGAATTTGTATTTAATGGAATAGTAGGCTTTGACAGAGACTCAGAAATGGGGACAGCTGTTTTTTCATGCTGTCAGGATTCCCTTCAAATTTCCAATTTCACTTCCGAGGAGTCTCTGTGATAAACAACTGTTGGAAGCTGCAGCAGGAGGTCTGAGTAAACTCTGATGACACCTTTCCTACTGACCACCTGAGTAAAACTGACTATGGATTAGGTGAGAAATAGCCTTCACAGAAGAGAGGAGAGGCCTCCAAAGAGGCATGTAGGCAGCTATGACTTTCTATGTCTTGGTGTAGCCTCAGTCTCCTTGTGAGGCAGGAAGTTCTTATGAACCCCACCTAAAGTCATGGCATCCACTTTGCCCATATTTCTGGGTGCAGAAATAATCTTAGTTATTTTTAAACAAAATACTTTAACTTACTGACCCTGGTGAATGCATAACTGGGACACATAGACAGACTGTGGTAACAGGGGGATTTCAAGCACTGTTGGACATACAGCTCATGTAGAGTAGTCTGCTTGGGAACTGCTTTCTGAGAGTACTTCTGAATAATGCTAACTTTTGGATGCCAACCATAGACCCTCAGAAGAATTGACCTTTCTCCCTATAACTTCTTTGAGAACTCAGGGGAGAGCCCAGAAGGTAATTCGCTATTTTCCTGCTGCCAAGAATGTCTTTAAAAATACTGCAGTATACATCCAGGCAGCCTCAAGGCTATAACATTTAGAATAACTGAAGGTTTGGTGATGCATTTTTGTTTAAAATTTCTTAAGCCAATTCTTTGTCATCTTTGATTGTTTCTAATTTACAACCTACATCTCTATCCTATGAGTAATAAGATGAAAAATGAAATGTAGATGGGATTTATGAACTCTCAGATAGTACAATAGTTCTCATCAATAAACAGAAAAACCTTTAGCAGGTACATTCAAAACCATACTGAACAAAAATTATAAGAATTAACTTTCCATACATAGAAGTTGATCTTTACAATTTTCAATTTTTGTGTAATTTGATTGATATGTATTTCCTGTCACTATCCTATCCCATATTCTACATGGCTTTTTTGTACTTATAATTCTGCCCGTGTTTATACTAACGAAGGTCGTAACTATCCATAAGGGGTCTCTAAATAATTAGGGTGGATAGTTAAAGCTTCAGTAAATCCAATACAACTAAGCAGCAACTAAGCTGCAATTTGATTGCATTAGAGATTATACAGAATGTATACAAATGAGGTACCTTACCAAATTAACTATCTTTTTATAAATCATGGGAGCACTAAAATAAAACGACTGTAAACTTAACACTGTTGATTTATATACACAGATGTGATGAAAAGACAAAATAAGAAGCTAACTAAAGTATCAGTTGACTATATTTAATACTTACAGGTGACATTGCAATCACAGTAAATAAAAAAACATTTCTTCTGGTGGTGGCAAAGAATAAAAGAACTTATAGAATATCATATATCACCTGAAAGTCAAAGCATAAAGCATAAAACCTCCTATGATATATTTATAAATAAAAGCAGAAATAGCACTGAAAACAATCAAGAGGATTTTATTTTTAACACCAACAGAAAAAATAATTTTGTTTCCGTTCATTCGTGAATGGCTTACACTCTCAGGCAATCTTTCGGACTTCTAGGAACAATATTGTTGAGCAAAATTCAGGCCAAAAAGAATGCTTGGACAAACCAACAATGGCAATGCTTAATTCAAGCAAGAAATGTATAAAGTGAATCATATGCACTACTGAGTTGCAAGAAAGAATTACTAAATTAACACCAGTTGTTATTTGACTTTTCTAAATATAAATTCTTGGTATTTTTATTGCATTAGTCCATTTATCACTTGCTTGCCCTGCCCTGCTTAAAAACTTTGACTTCTACATTTTTCTCTCTTCTCCCCAAGCTATATTCCAATTTACTATTAAGTTGTTTGAAGATACCACTTCTAGTCTTTAATCTGTGAGAAATCTCTTCAACAGATTATCACCATTCCATAACAGAGACTCATAATCATTGCATCTTATTGAAATAAGTAGTGGTTTGACCCTGGCTAAATGCCAAGGACTCACACACACAGCCACACTCTCCCATTCCCCTCCCTGCAAAAGGACAGAGGAGAGGAAAGACTAAAAGGTTTCACAAGTTTTGTGATAAGAACCATAAGAAAGCTCCTTATTAATTATTTCACAGGCAAACCAACTTGAAATATTAAGAATATTAAGAATTTATTGTTATCAAAATCAGAGCTTAAGAGTGAGAAGTTCGATAGATCTTACAGACACCTTCCCCCCTCACCCCTCCCTCTTTCTAAAATCTCCCTCCTTCCCCAGCAGCCTGGGAAGACAGGAGTGGGGGGGTTATGGTCAGGTGTTGTTTCTGCTGCTGCTCAGAGAGAGAGAATCCTACCCCTGCTTCCTTGTGGGGTCTCCTCCACAAAAGACAGTCTATCACAAAACTGCTTTGTGGGTCCATCCCACGGACAACAGCATCAAATGCTGCTGCCACGTAGGTCACCTCTCCACAGGGTGCAGTCCTTCAGGCACTGGCTGCTCCAGCGTGGGTTTCCACGGGCCACAGGTCCTACCAGGAAATCCTGCTCCAGCGTGGGTCTCCTCTTCCCACAGGCTACAGGACTCTATCAGGCCCCTGCTCCAGACATGGACATCCCACGAAGTCACAGCCTCCTTCCAGCATCCATCTGCTCCAGCGTGGGGTCCTCCAGTCCTCCACGGGCTGCAGATGAATCTCTGCTCCCTATGGTCCCCCATGGGCTGCAAGGGAGACAACCCACTCCACCGTGGTCTGCACCTCGGGTTGCAGGGGCCGCATTCCGGTGCTTAAGGCATCTCCTCTCCCCCTCTTCCACTGACCTTGGTGTTAAATCACACCTTCTCACTCTGCTCTTCTCTAAGTGGCCATGTTCATGTGCCTGTGCCTTTTTTTTTTCCCTTCTTAAATATGTTATCACAGAGGTGTTAGCATAACTCCTCATTGGCCTGGCCTTGGCCAGCAGTGGGTCCAGCCTGGAGCTGACTGACATTGGCTCTGCTGGAAATGGAGAAACTTCCAGCAGCTTCTCAAAGAAGCCTCCCCCATAGCCCCTCCCCCCCCCCCCCCCCCCTCCTGCTACCAAAAAACCCTCTGGCCACTAAAAACCACTACAAACAAAGACAGACAATATTGATTTTACAGATATTTGAATATAGAGGGAAGTACAGAATCAGACTTGCAAGAGTACTAAGGCGTTGATTTTATATTTAGAAGCCTTATTTTCTATGAAAGCAGGGAGTGGCTGGTGTTAAGTAGAGTCAGGTATGTAAACATTCTTAAGCACTGAGAACTATAAAGAATAAAGAATGCAGGTTGTAAGATCTGAGTCATCTCCTCAGACTTTATTCCACTTGTACGTATTTTGCCCACATAACACCGAACTGAATTATTCAAAATTTTTCTTAAAATTGCATCATGTACAATTGCTGTATGATTATGTCCTGTCTCCACTTTACTTTACAAATCCCAAATGATCACTTAATCTTTTCTCCTTCACAATCCAGTTTTAATCACGTTGACACGTTTCTGAATACTTAGTGTTTTCTTACTGAAAGCACTACAAAACTTAAAACTTGCATTGACTAAAACCAACATCCCTATTTCAGTCCATGTCTTCCCCCACCATTTGCCAGAACCTCAGACACAGGCAGACACAGGCATAGTTTCCTTTCCAATTTAACCTTTTCAGAATGTCAAAAGAGAGAATAATTTATACTTTTCCTTGAGTTACATTTCAGAAACTAGCTTTTGAAAACAGTTCACTGAAGAAATTAATCCTTAGGTTTCAGAGAGAAATAACATATCCTTTTCTGTTATCTGGGAAGTTCAGACTTCAATGCTCTAAGGGCTCCCTTGGTCTCTTATTTCTTTTAGTCTCAGTCAAAGCTAAACAGAGATGGTCAATCAAACGCCTGCTTAACTTTTACATTAAAGATAAAAATAAAAGATGAATGATCTTTAATACTTCAAGCTCTGCAAACTGAATTGACAAAAAACCTAGGAAAAAGTCAACTGGATTTTTAATTTAGTGGATGAGATAAAGTAAGTCAAATTATGATAAATGCTGAATATCAAGAGACATTTCCAAATAATAAGATCTATTAAAATGTGGAGTATCTTATGTGTAGGAAGAAAAATCTTCACCACTGTAATTAAACCTTGACTAATGTGGAAAAAATTATGTCTGTAGATGCAGAAGGATAATATAATTTCCTAATTTCCCTATGTGAATTAATTTCTATATTTTAAGAATGTTTTAAATATACAAATGCATACAGCCTGCAAACCCCATAAATCAAAGGACAAATGACATAAATTCAATTAGAAATTCCTATTTGTCTAGCTGTATCTTAGTTATCAAAACTGCTACAAAGTCTGTGCTGATACATTACTGGCACACAGAAACTGATGGTTATTTAAGGGAAATATCTGGAAACTAAACTTAATTATTTTAATATCTTTCATAAGTCTTTGAGAAGATGAAGTGGGTGAATATATTGGGTTTCTGTGGCCAGGTTTTGGTAGTGGGGTGGTGCAGGGTGGTTTCTGTGAGAAGCTGCTGGAAGCTTCCCCCATGTCTGGCAGAGCCAATGCCAGCTGCTCCAGGATGGACACACTGCTGGCCAAGGCTGAGCCCATCAGCAGTGGTAGTAATGCCTCTGTGATAATATACATAAGAAGGAAAAGAAAATTATTGCGCAAAAGTAATTTTGATCCTTGTGGGTCCCTTCCAATTCAGAATATTCTGTGATTCTGTGATCACAGCCAGAGAAGACGGGAGTGAGAATATGTGAGAGGAACAACCATGCAGACATCAAATTGAGTGCAGAAGAAGGCAGGAAGGTGCTCCAGGTGCTGGAGCTGAGGTTTCCCTGCAGCCCACAGTGAAGACCATGGTGGAACAGCCCATGGGAGACCACGGGAGTGCAGGGATCCACCTGCAGCCCATGGAGGAGCCCATACTGGAGCAGGTGGATGTTGGAAGGAGACTGTGACGTTGTGGGAGGCCCATGTTGGAGCAGGGTCCTGGCAGGGACCTGCAGACCCATTGAGAGAGCACCCAAATCTGGAGCAGAGTTGCTGGTAGGACTTGTGACTCTGTGAGGGAGCCACTCCGGAGCAGTCTGTCTCTTGAAGGACTGCACCTCATGGAAGAGTGACCCACACTGGAGCAGTTCATGAAAAACTGTTGCCTGTGGGGTGGACTCATGTTGAAGTTCACAGAGGACTGTCTCCTGTGGGAGGGGCCCTACACTGGAGCAGAGGAAGGACTCCTCTCTGAGCAGTGGCAGAAACAACTTGTGGTGAAGTGACCCTAACCCCCATTCTCCAACTCCCTGTGCCACTTGGGGGGGAAAAGGTAGAGCCTGGGAAGGAGGAGGGGGTGGGGGGAAGGTGTTTCTAAGATTTATTTTATTTATTTATTTATTTATTATCCTGCTTCAATTATGTTGTTAATAAATTCAATTGATATCCCAAGTTTAGTCTGTTTTGTCTGTGACAATAATTGGTGAGTGATCTCTCCCAGTCCTTATCTCAACTCATGAACCTTTGTTACGTTTTCTCTCCCCTGTCCAGCTGAGAAGGGGAGTGATAGAGTGGCATTGGTGGGCACCTGGCATCCAGCCAGGGTGAACCCACTACAATGAAGAACAAGATTCTAAAAATGTTTGAGGAAATTCTGATTTTTTTTTAAATTTTTTTTTATTATTACAGCTGTTACCAACACCTGTTAAGTACAGGAAAGATAATAGAAGTCAAGAACGGACAAGAATACAACTTGCTCTTCTATGAGAAGCAGTGGTTAGCACTGAGTTTCTGGAGAAACTTGATTGTGTCACAAGCTGTCTGGAGACCAACATTATCTCCCACATAGTCATGGCCAAGAGATGTCAATAGACATTTCCCTTTGGCACACCAATGCTTTTGAAATCCTCAACCCAAAGAAGTAGAGAAGGACATATCTGGACTTTCAAATGCACCTCATGGTGCTACATGCACCAGTCCCATTGAAATCTGTAAATTAAGTGCCCACGCTGCTTGAACTTTTTAAAAAATAACTTATGCACCTCTTTCAATCTGTGTCTAAAAGTAACTGCAAATTTATCCATAATCAGCTCTGTAGGACAGAGTACCCACTTTAAAATGAGAATTATAAACTTTAATTAAATAAAGCTGAAAATTATTTAGTGACCTCAAATGTGACATTTCAGAGAAGAAAAATGTGTTTAATATATCAGACAATAAAGCACCAGTGTAGAAGACAAGCTACATCTTTTTGGAAGTGTCTTTATAATTAGTAAACTTAATTGATAGGAGCAAGAAAGCACTTCTCAAATAGGGGGGTATCTGGCCAAGAGTTAAGAATTTTTATAACTGCAAACTGGTTTTAGCTCATTCATTAACTTCTAAAACTTGTGCAGCTTTTGTGACACAATTGAATCTGCTTAAGTAAGGGTTCAGAGAAGTTTAAAATTGCTTTGATTTAAAAATTGTTAATTTATATATGAACAATGTTCTAAATATTTGATACATATCATGACCAAAGGTTTTTTTTATCTGCTTACGTTTTATACAACTTCTTTGTGATCTTTTGCTGTTCTGTAACATACTTGCTGCTTCTGGAACTCAAAATGCTGCACAAATGCATCTTATGTTTTAAATTATCTAACTCAACATTTTAGCACTCCTGTCTCCCAGAACTATGCTTACTACATTTCTGGTGTTTGTTTCTGCACTATATTACTTCACAGCTACTGGACTGGTAACTAACAGTTAGACATTTGATTGCCTTGCAGTCATAGTCCAAATGCCAATACTTTCTTTGTAACTTTTGCAGGAATCACTGATTTAACGTACAAATATATATAAAAGAAAACTGCATGCATCTTGTCTTGTTAAGCACCATGAATCTCTAGGAGATTTGTCAGGCACAGAAGCGTTTTTCTGAGGAATGCCACACCTTGCACATGACAGTAAACTGGCAGTGGTCTTGATGGAAAGAGGCAGTGGGATCTGCCTACAGGTGATTTTAACCCTGGTTACAAGCCTGCTGTACTCACACCAGCTAATCTGCAGAGCTCCCTTGCCTACTTGCCAGCCAGCTCCAGTTACTTTACAGTGATCCCACGCGTTAAATGTATCAGTACGTGCAATGAGCCCCTACTGCTATGACAGCTCTACAGTTCTTTGACACCTTCACAATGATTATGAAAAATCAAATCCTATCATTCAGAAAATCCACTCCATATTCAAGTTATCGCAAGTTTATTGATGAAAATTGTGTAGTGATATGAGTTAGAAATTTTTGGCTGTCAAGTGTGCGCTGACTGGTGTAACTCAGATTTGTCCAAATGTCAGACTGATTTATAATAGTCTGCTATCTCTCTTCAGTTTTGGGTTTTTTTTTTTTTGTGATTTATTTTTCCTATCAGCAAACTCAGCCTCTTGGTATTGGAGGAATTAATATTCTTGGAATATAAACCTGGACATCTGCAGAGGTTTTGGATGTCATTTCTTTAAAACAGGAGATTAAATCACTAGATGTTCTGATGGAGTCTCACAATGATTACTTATTATATCCACAAAGAGGTTTCCAAGTCATGCCATATTGACTTCGTTTTTTTCCTTTTTAAACAGTTGTTTCTACCTGGCCAGTCCTGTTTCGGTGGGATAAACAACAAAGAATCTTTAAGTTAGTGCTTTCCTTGTGTAATTTCACAGGTAGCTTGTGTACCAGTCCTATATGTCTTCTTGCTCAAGCTTGTGCATATTCTTTGTGAAACAAGAGACATTTTTATTAATAGGTAAACAATACAGATCATACTGAAGACAAAAACGTAAGGTACAGAATGAATTTATGACTTGATCAGTTCCTATTCCCCACAGCCCTTCTAAAAAGGAAGAGATTCATTTGGTTCACAATCCATTTAGACTTTGAATTCTGCATGAAATGACAATTTAGGACACCTTCGTGACATGCAAAAAGTGTGCTCAGATGTCAAGGGTTTTGGCAGAAAGTGACAAACTCTGATGTGTACAATATACAGTATATGAAAAAAATTATGACTCCTGACAATTTGAAGTTCTGCCAATGCTATAGAAATGTTTACAATGCCAGTAAAGGGCACCTTTCTAGCCCAAAGACTCTTTCCTGCCAAGCTTTCAAAATATGCAGCTAATCATGATGGAATCGGACCTGTTAAAAGTTATAACCATTTTATTTTATTATGGAAAGCACTAGACAGACTGCATTAGACACTGCTACTCCTTCTACCATGCCTGTACAGTAATGAAATAATTATGACAAGCAATTATTTTTCAGATAAAAATATTGCAAATTTTGAATATGGGGTTCTAAAAAGCTATTTACATTGAAAACTGTAAATGGCATGCTTACATTTAGTTTGATAAGGCACCAAAGACATACAAGCTTCTGACAGGCCAAAATTTTTCATTTTTTTATTTAAAAAAAAAAAAAAGGGGCATCCTTTTTGGAGCCACCCTTAAGGTACTGGAGTACTGTGATGAGATCCCTCCAAGCCCTATCATCTCCAGGGAGAGACTAACTCCAGTGTTTCCTCACAGCTCAAGTTTTTGATCATCTTTGTGGCCCTCCTTTAGACCCTCTCCTGTCAATCTGCATGCACCTTGAATTGGGGTTCAGAATTGGGATTCTGGGGACCAGAACTGAACACAGTATTCCAGGTGTAGCCTGATACAAGAGAAAATGTCCACAGAATTTGGATCAACACACACCGTATGACAGCAAAACTATCTTGGGAGCAAGAAGGATTGAAAGGAAAAGAATGCTGCTTTTACCCTTTTAGAGTATGAAGTCTTAAAACCATCAGACTTTCTACATAGCAACATCATAAATGGTACATTATGACATAGAGTATCAAAAGGAGTGATGTTTTTAGGAGAAGAAGTTGTTAGCTATGTTTTTTCTATGATTTTTCTATGATTTTAGAGAATAAACCTTCAGTCAAAGTAACTATTGGAAATGTGGTTAAAGACACCACAGACAAAATCCTTTTAGAAGATTTATTTGTAAGAGAAAGTAAAAGGAATTTTAGATGTTGACAATGAAGAGCTACTGAAGCTTCTGCAAGATTACAGTATCCAAAATATTAAAAACTGGCAGCAGCATTTTTTCTCTTCTCTTCAGTATGTAATACGTGTCTTTTTCCCCCGTTGTTCAGGAACAGACCTTCAGGTCTGAAGAATTCATTTCTCTTTTACCATTTTTAAAGTATTCAAACCTAGTGACTTTTTAAAGCTACTTTTCTGGTTTTGCTTGGTATTCATCTGTTTTCAAGGAAGATGGTGGAGTTGTTTAAAGTCTCTGCTATAAAGTCTTATAATTAGTTCCTAATTATAAGTTTATTCTTGTTAAAATGTTTGTATACATATTCTTATGAGCATTTACTTAATTAAAAAATTGTTTTCCACAAAAAGACCCTAAACATAAAAATATTGTCCAGAGTCTGTAAAATCTAGTTTTTGAAAATAATGTTCAAACCATCTGTGGAGAAACACAAGGAATATAGAGAGTTTAAATTCCGGCTTCTAAAGATTAAAAGACCTTGCCAGTAATGAATACTGACAGTATACCGAATATGATGATTTTGCAGCTGCATTCTCAGCTGTCTATAATTAGAATTAATAGTACATATATATAGAACAATAATTATTGAGAATCTGTCCCAACAATGTGTCTCAGCTTCAAATGAACAATATTTATTCTGCATGGACTTGTAGAGTTTGCATTCAGGCACAAAATTATCATAAAAAAGAGGGAAAATTAACATCTTAAAGCATGAGTTACTTCATGATTAACATTGTTATTTACAGTAGAATTTGGAAAACTAAGGTATTCCATAAATAATACTATATTCTTAAGTTCCATTTGGTTGTCATTACTCTATTGGCAAGGGAGTTTTCTCCCTTTTCTGCATGGTAACACTGTTCCATAATACTTTTAGTAAGTATGAGAAAGACTGATGTTCAGAACCTGCTGTTATGCAAGTAGGCAACCAAACGCCTCAGGTAACTGAGTGGTTACCATGGAGAAAAAGTTAAGGAAACATATGCCTGTTTATAAAAGACTTGATCAAAAGCCTGTGGAACAAAGGTGTGTAGGGCCCAGGAATACTATCATACTTCAGAAATCAGGTTAATCTCAGATTATCAGCTTATTTATTTTATGCTAAGTAAATGGTCGGATCCATCTCTGTGAATACTCAGCAAGCAACAGGTTTTTGACAAGTCTGTGACATTATTACCATCATCCTTCCCTACCCTTCAGTTTGATTCTTGACTAAGGCACAAGATGATTTTTTTCTGCCAGGAAAGTATAAATGGTAGAGGAATAGTATGTTATCAATACATAGAGTTTTATTATTTTTGAATGTAAAAAGGTTAACATATTTCAGTAGCTTTGTGTGATTGACTCAGATCTGTGAATACAGCCTTCCAATTATACAGCGGTAATTGCATTACTATGGAAATATGTTGAGTAGTTTGCTCGTAAACTGAAGGAGGGAAAACAGGCCACTCTCATACAAGAAGAAAGTTTAAAACTGAGTAGGATGAGAATTATGAGAAAGTTAGAATCTGGAAATTCTCTCATGTCCGAAACAGAAGAGAGCATTGGACCAGCCATGGTTGACAGCAGAATATGAAGTGAAATACTTCAGAGAACCCTGATGACTGAACCCAGACAAGGTGTGACATCTTAAGTAATGCAACAGCATTCACTTTGCCAGGATTGAAGAACCACTATTCAGGGTACTAAGGGACAGGCTGCTGTTTCCTCTGGAAAAGGCTGTTAAGAGCTAAAACTGCAAACACAGCTGAAAGCAAAGGAAGATCTACAGAATTTGACAGCTATGACATCAAAAGCACCTGTGTACTTGTACATCTGAGGCAAATAATATTGCATCTTAAAAGGTTAAGTTAGGAGACAATGTTTTAGCTATAGCTCTCATCAGATCACCTGAAACCAGTCAGAAAGAAAAAGCAAGTGCAGCACAGCATTTAGTGTGCTGTCAGTGCACAATAACAGATACACTACTTACTGAGCTGCGGTTTTGGTGTCATTGTCTGGCAGCAAGATCATTTGTTTTAATGACCTTCTGCCATCATGTGAAAGCAATAGCTCTTTTGATTGGATGTGTGGTAAAATTAAAGGCTAATTGGTATTCTACTGACAATATACAGTAGGTACCTCATTGTGCTGCTGACAAGATCTGATGGATGCTGCTTCAGGTTCAAAGGAAATTACTTTGATGCGAAAAAAACCCTGATGGTGCCAGGTTTTCAAGTTATCTACTAGTGTTCTATTTCACTAGAGATATTATACCATACAAATTTAATACACACCAGGCAGAAGAAAACATAGTGGCAATAATCCTAAATATTATTGTGGCATCTGTCCCCTGTATGAGTTTGATTTTGTATCACAGTTTTGAAACAAGTGCACCTGAAAGCAGCAATAATTTAACAAGAGTGAGGACACCAGAATAACAGTTTGTCAAAACAGGCAAGTCTTGAGAACAACAACAGGTCTCCTATTACTAGAAATGTTACAAGAAGTTTTGAACATTAGAGCTGAGCTACTGGATATCTAGAAACCCTGAATGCACTAAGTAGTTTCAGAGGCGTAGCTTATCTAAAGTGTTAGAAGTGCTACATGCAGTTTTAGAGTTTATCTAGTTATGTACAATTAGTACAACACACTATATATTTTGCAGAATTTAAAGCAGCAGCTGTGGCATGTCCAAAGACCTACTCAACACACATGCCGTTATTTCTTTCCAGAAAGTGCCAGAAGAAATAGAGTGATATTTTAAGTGTACGATTATGCAGTAAACATATCCATCTGTGATCCAGGCTTTGTGTCAGAACAGGTTTACTTCAAATATTACCTTAATGGCAGTCATAAAAGCTTTAGTGATCAGAATTTAAGCTTGTATTATTCATTAAAGACAGCGTTTTAAAATTGCATGGGAACGCTAGATCCAGACTGAAGAATGCAAATAAGCAGGCTGATTCTGAGATGCTAAGTATTCATTAGCTTCAGTGATTTCAAAAGCATTTGGGTTTGAAAACTTTGGTTTTAAACTTGTGTTTAGAAAGACAACTTCCCGAACTAATGCCTTCCAATTATCTTCTGTATCCAGCAGAGAACCTAAAACACAGCAAAAACTGCTGTGCTCATACACGCTTTTTGAATCCAGCTTTCAACTGTCCTAGCTTTCCAAAACAACATGAGCTCCAAATATTTATCCCAACAGTTCATTAAGCAGCTATGGCTTCCATTATTATAATCCATTTTCAAAATACACAAACTCAAGTGGCATCGTTTTTGTGTTAGGACAAAGGAAATCAGGGTGCAAAAAAGGAGCAGGCTGTGTCAACAGGAAAGGTGGACAGCTATAAATCCAGTCCGGCATTCAGGCAAACAAAAGAGCCACAACAGAGGTCATCCTAGTGCAACATTCCTTTTACAGGACAATGCACCTAAAACTGCAGAGAATATGTTGCCACCACAAACATCATTCTTCACCACGAAAGCTCTCGTTGCAAAGTGAACGTTGCATTGTTGGCTCAGGTAAAGTTGTGAGGGCAATGAGTGTCAACAAGCCCAGTGCTATCCCAGCAAGATTTGCAACCTCTGCTGACTGAGCAGGGCACTTGAGATTCAGGCTCCTATTTATGTAATCAAACATGGGAAAAAGGAACAAACAAATGAGGAAGCTATTGTTTCTGTGTTTTTCAAATGTAACTTTTTCTAATTAGGCAGAAAGTTGTTGATGAAAGAATTGCTACCCGTGTTTTAGACACACATAAAACATGCATGTTTGATGATGCAGAATCTCTTTGGCAACTTTTAGAAGTAAATAAAAGCTCTAAGCTCCAGATGATAAACTGTACTCAGACACTATAACTATTATACCCTATGGCATCCAGGAGCACTATCTCCATCCTGGGATACCTTGTAATTATGTTGTAAATTCTCCTGTGAAGATACATAATAACTTATGCTACTTGAAAGCACACCATGCATTAATAAATGCTGTTATTCTCTTTCTTCAGCATCTTCCAGTCAATAGCATCTACAAGAATGTATAAAATTATTGCATAGTATTATACTGTGTATATTGTGTGTATACCTATGGAGTCTTCCTATATAACAAAGTGCATTGTTCTACAGTTCTGAATAGGTGTTTCTGGAGTGTTTATATATTTTGTTTCCTCTTACTCATTTTCTCCATATTCTTTTCTAGTACACTTTGCTGCTGCTTACACTCTTTTCCTTCCTGAAAAATCAGCATGTCTCCACCTAGACCTAATACCACCACAATACTCAAAAACCAGTAATTACTAGACATTACCAAATCTTGTTGCCCAGTAGAGGCCAGGCTGCCAGTAGCGCAGCAGAGCATCTTTTCTCAATAGTTGGAGGTGTACAGTACACACACACACACAGAGCCAGCCACACAGATACGCAGACAAAAAGCATGGCCCTCACACAATCACCAACAGCACTGGCACTCACATGCTGTTTCCGTCTGGCTGATTAGGATGAAAGCCTGCGAGCAAGGAACACATACATGGATACAATACAGATTCCTCCAGCAGCTGTTCTTAGACACTCCATCTGTCCAGTAACTGGCTGCTGGATCTTCTGGTGTCTCCAGTTACTGGCACCTGGACATAAAAGCCCCTGAGACCTACATCCCCACACAGGTTGCTGGCTCCCTGACCCCCTGGAGCATGTGCACACATGCACACACTGACACACGACCTCTGACTCTCTCTGGTAACTGGCCTTAGTCAATCTACACCCAGCCCAAGTCCCCTGGTCCGACAGTTGCCTCATGTACAAAGGCACGCACAATCAGGCTCTCTCACAGCTGGTCCCCTGATCCCTTCCAACAGCTGGCTTGGAGCTCTTGGGCCCTCCCATAGCCCACACCCAGGGCTCTCTGGTCTCTCCAGTATGTGGCCCAGGGTCCAGTACTTACCTCCCAAGCCTCTTATCCTACCAGCCTGCTAGTCCAGCTTACTGTTCCTTAGTAATAACACGTGCTGATGTCTACATCCACACAAGATGCATGCATGTCAGTCTTTCCAGTTGCTGCCACTCCAGACACACGGATACCTATGACACGTGGGCATCCGTCCAGCTGCTGCACTCAGACTTCCACATACTCCAGTCTTTACAGGTGCTGGTATCACAGAAGCATGGGGCCCTGTGAGCCCTTGTCTTGTCTCCAGACACTGGTACTTAGCTGTCCATCCACACTGAACAGACTGACCCTCATCCATGGAAACAGTTACGAACAGAGTTCAGCAATGATGCTGAAAAAGTAGCACTGATACCATACTAG
Source organism: Calyptomena viridis (assembly GCA_013390005.1). Taxonomy (NCBI): domain Eukaryota; kingdom Metazoa; phylum Chordata; class Aves; order Passeriformes; family Eurylaimidae; genus Calyptomena; species Calyptomena viridis. Next base: position 94,005 of record WEIV01030459.1, read on the forward strand.
GGCAGGTCCAAATACTTACCAGCAGCCTTGCACCTGGCCCTTATTGTTACCTCTTCCCTATCTTCTCACATTTGTTCCTCCTCAAATCACCTTGGTCCTCCCCCCAAGCATTTTATAGTAAATCTTGCACAACTCCAAGAGTCTCTGTCCCTGCATCCCATAATGATTTCAATGTCCCTCACAGGGTGATGGGATGACTCAGTCACTGGAGTTCCACCTCAAGTCAGTGCTCCTCTGTGCTCATGGAAATGAGCCTCTGATCACCTCATGTATAGTTTACACTAAGGTACTTTTGTGTTATTGTTACATTATCAAGCAGAATTTAACAATTTACGAATTATTTTCAATACTAATATTCTAGGTGTACTGGGTTTCAGTGACCAG
>WEIV01030462.1:5344-29644 GCA_013390005.1 Calyptomena viridis
TGTAGGACTGTATTTCTGCACATATGCATAGGTACAGATATATATATATAGGTACTTGTATGGCATGAGTTTAAAGTATGATGTTTAACCTAGTCTGGACTAAATAACCAGTTGGATTCTAAGTATAAGAACAAAGAACTTTTTTCCAAGAAGCCACATGGGCAGAGTTCTCATCCATGGGAACAAAAATAATGATGATGAAAGTATTAACTTCAGTGGTTTTTGTTCTTTTGGGAAAAATTCTTCCTTTTCCTCTGAAATACCCATTAATTGAATAATTGATGCTTTGTAGAAATTAGACATGCTATGCTGATTGTCAGTTTGCTCAGATTGGTGGGATGTGTGGAAAAAAGTGAAAGAGAAACTATTTTTCTGCTATTTTTATAGTATTAGGAAACTTCTGTAATAGTGCATTTATTTCTGTGATTTTCTTTTCTACAGAAAATTTATAGAAATGGGCTTTATTGATGAAAAACGAGTAGCAATATGGGGCTGGGTAAGTGCTTGGGTTTTTTGTATCTAGCTTTAAACAATCCTGTAGTCTAAGTTTTTTAATTGTCCCTACTCTGTTTTAAGTATGTATAAAGTTTCTTCTACCCATGTATGATGGTATTGCCAAAGGGGGTAGTTCCTGTTGGTGCCCACATCATGCAATTGCAACAGTGCAACCCCCCTCTTTGGCAGCTCGAGGCAACTTTGAAAAGCTTATATTCTAATACGTTCTTTGAACTTGAAGTTGAGCCAAACTGAGAAGTTTAAATTGTCTTCACTTTTAACTTAGGGACATACTGGCATGGTGTCAAACTTTAAGTATTTTCCTTTCTGATCGAAGATTAAAATAAGGAGAAAAATCCTATGACTATCATCAGAAAACGTGACCCTTGCATCATTCTGAGTCACTATGTACTTGGCTGGCTTTGTAATGGTCAGTAGGGATGCATGTGAGTCTGAGAGGATTACAACTTTGGCAGCTTCACTAAGAAGTGGAAAAATTGGACAGTATGGGAGTTACTCCAAATTATTAGCCAGTCAATTTTCACATTTGATTTTTTCATGTACTTCGCTTTGTAACAATCCCAGATGTAGACAGATGTATTGCAAGTCTTTATTAGTAAATAGACAGATTCCACTACCTTTAGGCACTGAGAAATAGAGTAGCATTCCTCAAGTACAAATTTTAGGATAACACTGCATTCTAAAAGGGGTTTGGAGGCCAGACCTATATCAGCCATACTTATTCCTCTGAGTAAATCAGTAGCAGCTACCCAGCAGTAACAGTCTGCACTAAAAAAGCTTACAGAATAAACTGGTATGTTAGACATTAATTAACATTTTCCAAGATTTTTCTCCTTATATATGTTCATTTTTCTCTAATTATCATCCAGAAAGACCTTTTATTTATTCTCTTTAACTGCCTGTCTTTGCCAGGAGAATTATTCTGATCTGCCCCTGTTTGTTTTGTTTAATTTTTTGCTAGTTTTTGTTTGGCTTTTTGGTGGCCCAGTTTTATTGTAAGAGGTTTGCTCAAAAACAAAGGATGGATCTTGAAGGTTTCAGTTCAACTGTAAATAAAGAAATTGCCTGATCTTAGTACATGGCAGGGTTGCTAAAATCTTTCTATGAAGCTTCTACCAACTAATATTTAAATTACTTTGGTCAGACGCTCTTATAGCACCAAGATAAAATGGGTACCATATGATGAAATTAAGTGACACAGACACAAGTGAGTAATTCTAAAGTGATGTTAGGTGATTTAAGGCCATACGAAAATATTTTATTTCTTAGATCACATAATATTTTATTTCACCACAGTGTTTCCAAAACCAGCTGAGAGCTTCCACACATCTAAAACATTGTATTCTAGTAGTGGATATAATATTAAAGTAACGGCACTTATTGACAAACCTATCAGTGATTTTTTTCCATTTCTTTTTTTCTCTTTATTATACCATTTGCTGGTCCATAAACTTTGAAAGGAGTTGAAAGGCGTTTGCTTATTTATAGCCTGCAGCTTAGCAGATATGCATGAACTCATACTTTCAGACTAACCAAACTCTTCTGGATGGCAAAAGCTCTTAAATAACCACTAGAGCAATTCAGGTTGTGAACTCTCTCTCTCTGCCTGTTACAGTAAATAGATTTATTAGCCCAATCCTAATCCTGTGCTGTTTAGCCTTGTGGACTGATTTTTTTAAAATATAAAAAGACCAATCAATTGAGCTGGAAAATTTCTGTGAATTATTGTTTCTATTAGCATATCTCTCACTATCATTTCAAGTTGGAATGTCAAGAGGAGGGAAGGACTAACTTAACTTTTCTAAAAAAAAAAATATTTAATAGTTTTACTTATTTTCCTTCATCTTTCACATGCTACTGAGATAATCTTCAGAATTGTTCATGACACCCCCCACATTTTTATCCCTCCTTGCATTCCAAAGTAAGCAAAACCCCATTATTTCCCAAAGACCTTATATGAGTTTTTCCAGCCCCAGTTCCAGATGCTATAGAGAGACAAACCAAAGGCTTCTTATTTACAGTATTTTCCTGTCTCATGAACTAGCCCCGCACAGTTTCACAGATCTATTCTGGTATCCAGGCTTACTTACTACTTTACCTGACTTCTGGGTATGAACTTATTCTTCCTTTCTGAGTCCCAGTTTGAGGAATCAGGCCAGAAAGTAACATGAACAGGGGCTGGCAGTAGGGAGGAATTGGTCTGACCTCAGGTTCTCAAGTATCTGAGTCTGTTAGTACTGATGATTATGTTGGTTCAATATGCCAGTCATTAGCAAAAACTAGGTAGTTTGTTAAGAGAGGGAAAAACTTATAACTGTCCTTGGAGATGAACACTGAAAGGATGAGAGGCAATGAACATAAGTTGCCACAAGGGAAGTTTTCTTTTGCTTTTACAAAAATAAGTTTATGACAAGAGTGGTCACTGCTGAAGTGGATTGAGTAGAGAGGCTGTGTAAAATGGAGGTGACTCTGATGGACCTCATTTAAATCCAAAGTTAGGCCTGTTTTGAGGTATATGTTGCATTAAATTACCATGAAGGACTGTAGCAACTTAATTTTTTCTATGAATAAGTGGTGATAAGAGCAGTATCTTGTGATATGCATTGAAGAAGTAGCAAAAAAGAAGTGATTCAATGAAATTGTCTAATCCTTCTCACAAGAAATCACATCACATCCATTTTAAATCAATAAATTATTTTTAAAAAAAAAACTCTTGTTGCTTTGTCCTCTACGCATTCAAAGCAAAATATTTACTTTGGGAATTAGTTTATATGAGTTTGATTCAGAAAAGAAATATATTTGTCCCAAACCAGGACAATACTTCACTTGTATTTTTAAACTGTCTGTGATTTCTCTCTAGTCCTATGGTGGATATGTAGCTTCCTTGGCACTTGGATCTGGCAGTGGAGTATTTAAATGTGGGATGGCTGTGGCTCCTGTTTCCAGCTGGGAATATTATGGTATGGAAACTCATCATAAATACTGACTTGGAAAGCAAGATGTAGTATTCGATGACTTCTTAAATTAAATCATTGCAGAAGACTGGCAAGTTGAAACATAAAGACATTGAAATTACTTAGACATAAAACTCTTAAGACCTTAAGTTTAATGTTTTCCTTGCTGAAAATAATTGACTGCAGCTGGCAGGCTTTGTCACACAGAAGGTATCCCCGGATAATTCCACATGCACATCTGTAACAGTAACTGTGTAAAGCCCTCTTGATAAACTGGTTTACTAAGGAGTGATCTTCCTAAAAATCCTGTTAAAACAGTATCACTGAATTCAGAAGCAGCTGAACTGATTTTTCTCCCAGTAGTGGAATCACAGTGCACTTCAACTTCAGACGCTGTCAGGAATCAGTATCTCTGATGGCTGCAAAGTTATTTCCCAAAAGCAGCGGAAATGAGAGGGACTGTTGTGTCAGATATAATTATTTTTCTTAATTAAATATTTTTCCCTTTAAATGTTTCTCAGCCACACCTTCTGTGTTGTTGTGTTATGGTACATATTTTTATCTATGTTTATGGAATTAGGCTCCAAACTGTTCAGAGGAAACAACTCTGGGAGTATACTCCCAAGGCCTTCCTGTGTGAATAAAGCAGCACATACTCATATTTGCCGACCTGTTAAGCTTTTGGCATGGTGTAAAGGAACCTTAGTGTAAAAAAAATCATGGCATGCATGTTTTCAATGAGTAAAATGTAGCACTTCGAACACATTTACTTAGCATATGGTCGTTTGCTGAGAAATCTTGGTTATGAAAAAAATTTTTGGTTACATGCAAAAGATTCCTTCCCTGACTGCTAGCACAGACATTCCTTGTATTTATGGTGTTTTGCAAACAAAAGGGAAAATATTTGTATGACACAGGAAGCATAGTCTTCATGTTTTCACTGGCATTAAGATTTTTTTGAGACGTTTTTACTCATTATCACAAAATTATTTCCAGAATGCAGGCATAAAGCACTGTTTTTGCAAAAAGTCCTTTAATAAGAGTTATAAAAATTTGTCTAAGCGTTAAAAATTGAATTAACTTTTTAAGTTAAAGCAGATTAGACCCACACTATTGCAATCTTCAGCTGAATTTTCAGGAGGTTGTTAAAGAATCTTGCTAAAAACATATTGTAAAATCCAAACAGGCAAATGTACCTCTACTAAGGAAGGAAGGAAACTGAAGGAAGTCATGAGTCATAAGTTTTGGCAAACAGATCATGTTAACATTAGGATGAACTGTGTTAGGGGCAAAACTACAGGATGCTAAATTCTGTCCCACACCCTTTTAGATGCACAGAGATTCTGGACCATAATCTTTTCTCGGAAGCTGTCCCACCACCCTCCATTTTGAGTCAGAGTTAATAACAGCAGAACAGTTATAAAATGGAAAGGGAAATTCTGTTCAAGGACAATGTATAGTTAAAAGCATTAGATCTGTTTATTTAAATTTATCTTCTTTTCCTTCTTCAATAATTGACAAGCTGAATCTTCCACTTAGTCATCATAATGCAGTTCTGCTGACCTCTGTGGACTTGTTGTAGCTATACTGCTAGAAGAGAGTGGAGAATTTGGCTCAGAATACTGTAGAAATGCCAACCATTCAGAAAGTCTATTTTATTGAAAATTTAAGCCCAATATGGTTGTTTGACACTGTGTTGACAACAGATATTGCACATTTTCTGTTTTCATGGAATGATAAAGGATTTTGATAAAAGATAGGCTACTTAGATTTTTGGTACTTACTTTATTATAAATTGTCTTCAGAAGCCTTGCTTGGTTGACCTGGGAGACATAGTACACATCTTTAGCTCTCAGTGGTAGCACATGTAAAGGATACATAATAAACTCTGGGAAGAAGAGTATATTGAGTCATTTTCCTTTCCTGGAAGGATTCTCATTTCTGCTTTTTAACAAAATTATTCTAATACAGTGTATCAAACTGGACAACGAGGTAGGCAATCCCAGTTCTTAATGATTACAATGGCAGTCACCTCTCTTTTGAGAGGGAAAGATGCCAGCTCTTCTTTGTCAGAAAGCCCTGACTCCGTTAAATAAATAAAATTCTTGTAATACTGCAGCTTGACTGCTCAATATGCGTCAGTTACTCTTTCAAGGCAAGGTCATAAAGAAAGTAGTGTTCTGGTAGTGACAGCTGCTGTGTCAGTTTTCCATAAATTTTCATAACAGCTTAGTTAAAGTACAAATACCAAGGCAGCTCAAAGATAGATGTTCCTACTGGTTTCATGGTGATAGATACTGTTCAGTTATTCACATTTATTTTGTCAAATCTGTTAACAGTCTTTGTTTCAGCTAGAAAAAAGAATTGAACAGAGACCTGAACAGCAATGGGGCACTTTTTCAGTTCATGCTTGTATCCTTTTCCGCTCCCCCTAGTTGATGCATCTATACACTCAGTGGTAAAGGGACAACATACGTATAAATTTTCACCATATATACACATACAAACCCTCAGATACTCTTTTCAAGGTGTTAAAATTAGTTTGTGTCCTTGTTTCCACCATATATCTTTATTGGCTTATTGAACTGAGTTTGGAGTTGAACCCAACAGCATAAAATGGTATCAAATAATTATCTTTATCTACAAAACTTTCTGTTCATTCCACAGCTATTTCTTCACCACTATTTCTTCAAAGATGGTTTGGAAGACAGTTATTAATTAGTCTTCATAGTTGATTTTTAAAAATATATTTAAATTTGGTGTTTTATGAGGAAGCAAAGCAGAACAGACACAGTTAAACATAATTTAATTTTCTATGTGTCACTGAAGGCACACAAAATATCAGTACTTTATATCTTTTTTTCCTCTTTAATTTCAGCATCTATCTACACAGAACGATTTATGGGTCTTCCTGTAGAGTCCGATAATCTTGTGCACTACAAGGTGAGAATTTTGTTTCTGTGTTGATCTACCTTAAATTTGAATCACACTTCCATGGATAGGTAGAACTGTGAAGAGAGAAAATGACCCAACCACTAACTAAGCTACTGCTGTGAAATTCTTATCTCCATAATTAATTGTGGGTTTGTATTTAATAAATCCCCCAAATGCTAAATCGAATTCCTTGAACAAGTCAGAGAGTTCTGTCAATGCAAACCATTGTGCGAGGGATTAAAGTGTTGGTGTTGGTAAGATTTCGGTTGGTACTGTTAGCTGTGGTATGCAAACTATTCCAATGTTTGATCACCCTTTCCATGAAGAAATTTTTTCATATCCAATCTAAACCTCCTCTGGCACAATTTGAGGCCATTTTTTTTTGACCTGTCCCCAGTTGTCTGGGAGAAAAGGCCACCCCCAGCCTGGCTACAATGTCTTTCCAGGTAGTCGTAGAGTGATAAGGTCTCCCCTGAGCCTCCTTTTCCCCAGGCTAAACACCCTCAGCTGCTCCTCACAGGACTCACTCTCCAGACCTTTCACCAATTTCACCAATTTCATCGATCTTCTCAGCACTTCAATATCTTTCTAGTTATGAGGGGCCCAGAACTGGACACAGGACCCAAGGCTTCACCAGTGCCAAGTACAGGGGTGCAATTGCTTCCCTGGTCCTGCTGGCCACACTATTTCTGATACAGGCCAGGATGCCATTGGCCTTCTTGGCCATCTGGGCACACTGCTGGCTCATGTTCAGCTGCTGTCGACCAGCACCCCCAGGTCCTTTTCCACTGGGCAGTTTTCCAACCATTCTTCCCCAGCCAGTAGTGCTGCATGAGGTTGTTGTAAGGCAAGGGCAGGACCTGGTACGTGGCCTTGTTGAACTTCAGACAACTGGCCATCCCTCATTGATCCAGCTTCTTCAGATCCCTTTACAGAGCCTAAAATAGATTAGATAGATAGATAGATAGACAGACAGACAAATAGACAGACAGACACAGACAGACAGATAGACGTGACTTCTATTGTAATCTCAGATTGCAATATGAAGTCACTGCTGTCATTATTATGTCTGTTCAACTGTTTGATTGTTTTTCTATTAGGTACTGAAAGCTTTTCAACACTGTGAATGAGTGTTTAAATTGCTGAACTATTCACTTTTCCTCTCAACAGAACTCAACTGTGATGGCAAGAGCAAAGAATTTCCAAAATGTAGAGTATCTTCTCATCCATGGAACAGCAGATGGTGAGGTTTGCAAATGGCAGAACAAACACAGAGGCAGAATCACTTTGTTTGAAAAACATTAAGCATCTATCTGTGCTTTTGATTAGGGTCAGTACTTAGATCTTTGGTAGATTTCCATATGACCCGTTATAAGATGCTTGCTCATTCTTAGTAATGTCAACTGTATCACTTGATAATTAGTGGACACAATTTAATGCACTATAACTTTATGCTTTGTGGTATTTACACATTTCAACAGCCACTCTCTTTTTTTGCTTTCTTAGATAATGTACATTTTCAGAACTCAGCACAAATTGCGAAAGCTCTGGTTAATGCACAGGTGGATTTCCAGGCAATGGTAAATAACAGACTATTTTTCATTTTGAACAGTAGTTTACAACTTTATCAATAAACTTGTCTGACATTTGGCAATGTTTTTAATAACCCAGTTTAACTGAATGTGCTTCAAAATCTGGCAATTGCTAACGCATTTTTTTATTCTTCATAAACAATTTCTCAAGATCTTTCCCAAAGAATTAGCCTTTATTTCCTTTGCCCTTTGGATGCTAGCAGGATTTCCCTCTTGTCAAGAATAACTTGGAGGCTTTTAAAACGAGCCAGAGAAAGGAATAAGAATTCAGCCTCCTTATGAATGTTGTTGATAGCTAGTAAAGGCGAAGAAGAAAGAGCTGGGTTCTGGGGCCAAAATCATCACCGGTTCTGATAGAATCTATCTTGAACCAGACTTGCCTACCACAGGCATGAGGTGAAACAAGCAAAAAAGTATATCCAAATACTATATCCAGGATCAGGAAAAAAGAAGTTTTCTGAAAAACTTGCTTGAGGTAGCAGGTACAGGCAACGAGAGAAACAAATATACAAGAGGTTGCAGGATATAAAGAAGGAATGAACAGAGGAAAAGTAGTTCTGAGTTACATGGTAACCTCTGTTTCCAAATCTTTTTTCTTGGGAATAATAACCAAAGTGTTTTCCCGCTATCAAATATACTTTCTGCCCAAGTCCTGTTTTCCAGAGCCATGGACTCCCCAAAAAGGGATCACACAGGGATCTCCCTGTACTTGGGGTTTGCAGGCTCTTATGTATATTACACATTTTCTGCTTTTCCAGTGGAGATTTAGCAAATCTGGGTTATTCCTCAAGTATCTGGAATACTATATGCAATTGTAGTCATTCTGGTTCAGCTACAGTGGAATGGGAGATATTGCTGAGAGTTGGCGTCATTCATATGTGTATTTTATTTCCAGTACACCATTCACAATGTTCGTGGCCCTGCTGTAATACAGGATGTCTTGAATAGAATTCAAACAACATTGAGATGCAAATTTGTTGTTTAAAGCCCAGTATTTATTGCTAAACTAGACTGTGACCCCTATTGCCCAGGCCATGCAGGAGGTCAAGGGCATTTCATCCCTCTGGACATCTCAAAACTCTTTTGCTTGACTTGATGCAACTGACTTGTACTGACACAATAATACTTAGGTTACAGAAGGTTTAGAAATGTTTTATCAGCAAGAATAGTATATATTGGGAACATATGAAAAAATTATCAAGTCCCTCTGTTTTCTTGAGGCATCCACTTTCTTCTTTATGTTAATAAAATACATTTCTCATTTCTTGTATTGTTTAACTCTTGCAGAATTGAAAACATAACATAGAGGGTTTATGTTTTGATTTTGTTGGGGTTTTTTTCCAGTGGTATACTGACCAGAACCATGGAATTCCAGGCCTTTCCAGCAAACATCTCTACATACATATGACCCACTTCCTCAAGCAATGTTTTTCTTTGTCAGAATAAGTAGGCTATTCAGAGCATGCTAAGGCATCTGAGACATCTCTGGAGACTGCAGTGGTAACAATGCCCAAGTTATACAGTTTTCAGGTGAATCGATAACAGGAACTTTGAAGTTCTAAACTTGATTTTTACATCCACTTGTGACGTTGTATATTACCAAATGTTATGGTAATACATGTTTTGACACATTTAACACCTTTGATGGAATAAAAAAAATCAAAATGTAAAATGTCATGTGCATTTATTACCAACTTGCTTAACTTACATTCTGCAGTCCAAAGATGGGTGTTTCATTGCAGAGGCACACTGTGAGATTAATATGCTTGAATTTGTTAACTACAATTAAATGGGAAGGGACAAAGAAAGCAGTGCAAGTACCTAATTAACATCCTAACAAGAACCAGTTTCTCAAAATTTATTTCCAATTACTTGGAAAGAATCCAAGCAGGGGTAGGAACACACAGTATTTAAAGCTGAAGTTTGGATACTTATCGAGAGTATTCAATGCTGTGTTCAAATTTTATTCAACTCTCAGAAACCTTTTGAAACCTTTATTATGCAAAACTCTCAATGTTCAGGTTTAAACATGAAACCAGGACATTAATGATAGCTATTTTATCTCGCTGTGTTTTTTCCCTGTATTCAAAATATGTAAGCCATATTAGCCCATTTTTAATCTCTAATCATCACCTCAGCATTCAAATTAATCTCAAAGTCATTCATCCCAGACTAGAGGGGAAGGATTATGCAAGCTTTCTTTGCTTTGTTTCTAGTGAAACTATTTCAGGGGGTCTTTTAAAAATGCTGGAAGCTAATAATGATTGGAATAATTGTATTCTCTTGATTGTTTGTTTAATCAGTCCTATCATAATATAAGAATATTAACCAGATAATTGGCAAGAGATCCATTGTAGATGAAATGATTCCGTGGTAACATGTTTAAAAAATTCTCAGTTAGCCTAATGCATAAGAACCATGGTTTGTCTAACACAGTATCTCATCTCTGCTATTAGTTGTTGAGAGTACAAAATAACCTGAAAAAGATTGTTGCTTTCCTACAAAGCAAGCTGCTTCCTAACTCTCAGTCAGAGATCAGTTGCTTCTTCTTTGTGGAAAAGCAAGGGGTTTCATTTGACTTTCTTGACAAAAACATGGGGTTTAGCCAAAATAATTAAAATGTGGAAGTGATTTGCTATGTAACAGCTTCCTTCGTTTGTTAATGGCAATATCAAATCTGATTTTCCACACATGAGAACATTTCTTAGATACATCTTTATGTAAATGTAGTTGCCAAGCTGTTTGTAATGGTTAAATTATACTTTGATGGGAACTCTTCAGCAAATACTCAATTAGTTCAGGTTTTTTTGGAAACGCTGCCAATTATGTGACGTTAATGAGCTTTTTTGTTGGTAATGTAATTAAAATTCTACTGCTATAATGGCTAAAGGAAAAAATTATAGCTCTAAGAAAGTTAACATTAAGCAAATATAACATGAAGTGGGGCTAATTAGATGTTGATTATACAGCCCTATGTGCATTTGCTGCACACAACAGTAGTATCAGAAATGTGGTTATCTTACAAATAAGTAATACAATTCAGTTGAAATTACTGAGATTTAACTCTCAATTTCTTATATTGATACAGGACCAATGTTGCAATGATTTCAACATTGTGGTGAAACAGAAAAATCAAGCTCTTATCCCAGATGCTTAAAGGTTTAAGATACCTGAACATGTCAAAGACAACCTAGAGCAATTTTCAAAATAGCATGGTATCGATCTCACATAAATATCAATATATTAAATTCTCTTTCAATTTCTGTACCTTTATTTTATTTATTCTTCTGAAAATCCTATAAGCTCTGGAAATTTGGTCACATAAATTGGCCCTTTGTGGGTACTATAAGTAGTATAATGATGCACTATGTTGTTCACACCCAACCTGCAGGTTGCTTGTCTGAAGCTTTTGAAAGTATTTGGAATAAGGGACATTTCAGGAAAAGCTGTCAAATGAAATAACAGAAGCTACCTCTTTCTCAAGGGATGTGTTAGTTGTTTCATTGTTAATCTGCCCTGAGGCCTATTTATTTCCTAATACAATCAGAGTACACATCTTCCAAACTGTCCACCATTTACTTTGGCTTGTAGGTAGCAGTTGTGGGGACAAAAAACAAAATGAAAAAAAAAAAGTATCTTGCTGCTACCATTTTTCCTTCATTGTTTTTCATGTTCTTAATTTCTTTGCCTTACATAGTGTTCTTGCCAAAGAATGGGAACATGTCTCCAGTAGAGTGTGACATTTACACTGAGTTGCTGAAACAATGTCTAACCTGAAAGCTTTATGAGTGAGCAACCATGTGTTTTGATGACCTGGGGGAAAATATCCTAGGATGCTGCGAGTTCAAAGAAACCCTCTTAAAAATACATACAACATCAAGTTGCTGCCTGGCCTGTGCTAATAACAAATAACACTGTGGTCAATCCTTTCAAACGGTGCAGAGCACCTCAAACCTACCCTGCAGTATCACAGAATCACAGAATGGTTGGCATTGGAAGGGAACCTTGGAGATCTACTTATCCCACTTCCCTGTTCCAGCTGGGCTACCTACATCCAGTAACCCAGGACTTTGTCCAGATGGCTTTTGAATATCTAAAAGGATAGACATTCCACCACCTCTCTGGGCCAACACTGCCAGCAGTTTGTCACACTCTTAGTAAAAATGTGTTTTGTTATGTTCAGACAGAACATTCTATGTTTCAGTTTGTGCCTGTTACTGCTTGTTCTGTCACTGGGCACTGTCTCAGTCTTGTTTAAACCATCCCTTCAGATATTTATCTACAGTGATAAGATTCTCCCAAGCCTTTTGTTCTCTAGAAAAAGAACATTTTGCATTCTGCATTGTTGTCTACAAACACAATCCATGTTAAAAACATTACCACAAACATTCACTGTACAGTTATTTGCCCAATTCTCTTTTAATCAGAGAGAACAGCCTACAGTGTAGGCTCTTCTGTAACAGATATTCAACAGTTCAAGAAGAAAGGGCTTGTCTGAGGTATCAAGCTGAAGTTAACAAAGTATGTTTACGGGTTAGCCTTCTATATGAATAAAAAGTATATATAACTATACTGCAGACATGCAATATATGGTGTCTAAGAGCAAACACTGGGACACAATTTGAATTAAGCCAAGTTCTTATGACAAGCTTTTCTAAGCTGATGAATAACGTCCTCACAGTTTTGCTGCACACTTTCAAATGTTTTAGAGGGTCTGGTTTTCAGAAAAAACTGATCACTTTCTGCTCTTCTTTTCTCTTTTGAATAATGCTCTCACACTTCTTATACCCAAACATAGCACTTCAGACAATAAAACTTCAGTCTTCAAATATCTGTCATATAAGCAAGGTATACAAGCCTCTGAAGATTGGACATAGTTGTTCTGAATTAAGTAAACAGGCCCTTGATAAATAGCCACAAATACACTTGTTTACAAGTCAGTTTCCACTATAAATCTTCTTTAGCTTTTGCAAAATAAAACTGAAGTTGAAAAGTAAAAATTGCTTTATTCTAGAAGCTGAAGTGTACATAAATAGTAGAAAGTCACTGATTCCACCCCATACCTGTTTTCATCATCTACCTCATTTGTGGTGTGTGAGCTGTACCTATCAATGAACACGTAATCCTCATACTTCAAATGTGGAGCTACATCCTTTGCTTCACTTACGATTACTGTGGTTATGAAGAAAAGGTCTGAAGAGAAACTTACTGGGAAAACCAAGTATAACCCCATCTAGGTTCTAGAACATGGTTGATGTTATACTCATTTTACTCAGATATCAAGTAAAATTCAGACTGCATTCAATATTTTCCAGTTTGCCAGTCAGTTTCAATTACAATGCACAGCTGTTTAGAACATTTTATAGAGTCATTTGAAGGCTCTATATTTAATCTGAATAATTCATAGTATTTGCTAAGAGCATTTGGTATTACTTTCAATTATGAACACTGTCTTCTCAGAATGTAAAGTAACTAGTACATATTTGGCCAGCTCTTCTGCTTGCGCAAATTGATGCAGCTCCATTGACTTGCAGTGGAGCGATTCCAATTTAGTGAGTAGACAGTGTGGGCTAAAGCATAGTCACAATCACTGACTTTCCTGAGGTACAAACCAGTCAGCATCCATGGCAGTGAGCACGGAGTTACATACTGTGGAAAGGCTTAGAGACTCTAAACTAATCTTCCATTTCAGAAAACCGTTCTTGCTCTCCAAAGGGCAGCCATGGGGTTGTACACATATATAGGCACACATTTGTGTGTATTTTGTACAAGTACACGTGTATGTATGTAACATGATGTTTTATGTATGCATGTATTTACAGATGTTCTTCCTACATGGGTTGCACTAATCCTCAGAAGGGGAATGTAGGGCTCTTTCAGCTGATTATCATGTAGCAATGATAGGAAGATGAAAGGGGCTAAAGAGGCCAGCCCTCTGAACTCAAGAGTTGACAAGGTTAGGGAGAGAAGGCTTTCTGTGCAATATAAGAAAGTAAAGGGTGTGGGCCTGTAGTCATACCCCAAGATACATCCTCCTCCCTTTAGGCATGTAATGGATAACTATATAATAACAATAAATATGTAATGAACAAATACTCAGAAAAATTTAGGCAGGTCACTTTTTTGAAAGCATTTGATGGGGATTTTTTTTACTTTTTACTGTCAAAAGTCAGCAAGTTCCTAATTCATTAACATGTTCAAGTCTTGACAATTTAAATTTTAAGTTGTTTTTTTTCTGTACCAGCAATTAAAGAGTTGAGAGAAACATCCCAGACAATTATTATATTCAGAGTATGCTAGCTAGTTATAACAAATACATTGATCCTATTTTTCTGAAAAGCCGTGTCAACTGGAATCGTCACTACTAGAACATCAGGTTCGGTGTGCAGCTGGTAAGAATTCTGCTTCTTGTTTAAATTCTTCTGTAACTTTGTTCACAGAGATTTTGTCCACTGAGTGCAGTACACTGTCCTTTATAACAGACATTACCTGAAAACTGATCAAGTCCAAATACATTGAACTCAAGATACAGATTTTTTAATTACTACAACTGAACCATGAAAAACATGAAACTTTCCTGAAGGCAGGTCACTTTCAGTTTTTGTCTTTTAGTCTGACACAAAGTATTGTCCCAGAACTATGATATATAAGAGAGTGAGGCTGCCCTCGATTTTTGCTAAGAGAGTCAACTAACTATTATATTTTAAAATGTGAGATGAAAAAAACTGAGTATTGTATGCACGTTTCATATACTCCATATAATTTTCTGCTTCTGTTTGGTGACCTTTTTATGCTGTGCTCTTGAAGTATATACTATAGCCTCAGTTTTGGCAACTCAAGGTTGCATGGTTCTTGATGACAGTTCACCTCTTTCCTGTATTTTTTATTTTCAGTGTATCACTTGAAAAACAAATAACCACTCACCTTCTAGATGCTAGATGACCTGCTAGATGATACAGCCTTTGTAACAACCTATCCAACCAGGTGTACTGAGGTGCTCTGTTTCATCTTTTCTTCTGGAATCATCCTACTGTAAGCAAGGAACTTTATATGACACAATAAACAAGGAACTTTATATGACACAAGAAAATAAACTGAACTAAACAAAAAGAGAAAAACTGCCTGTTTCCCAGAGGAAAGGATATTGTCTCACTTTCTGTATTACCTGTTTAAAAAGCTAAGTGTCTTTAACTCAGCTTGTAGAGAGATTATTGTAGCAATCCCTGACAAGTGTGTGTACGTGTCCTCCTGGTGCAGAGCTGTCTGAAGGGCCCTTTGATCCCCATCTGCTGCGCTGCCGGGGAATTGCAGGGTCGTGCAGTGCGGCCTCCGCGGGAGCTGCCGGGCTGACGGCTCCGGGGACACACGGTACCTCAAAGATGTGCTGATGGACTAGGGTTTTTCATCCCCTACATAACCCTCATGAACTTTGAATAGCAAGTGGATTAAGAAAATAGTTCTGAGATAAAGACAACAAAGTATCTCGATGACATCAGCATCTTATGAGAATAAGCAGATTTGGGGTATAAGGTTGTTTCCGTGTTTATTTTGGCCCCATTGGCACCATGTTTTGGAGATTACACAGTTGTGTACCTAGGGAAGATTGGTATATGGAGATGGTAATTCTGGTCATTTCGAACAAAAAAATGTGAAAAGACAAGTTTAATAAATATGTACACGAGTTTGTATATCCTATGTCAATCAGACTGGAAATCCATGACTTTGAATGGATGTGAAAAATACAATTAGGAGCAAGAAGAAAGAGTATTCGGTTTGTTGGAATTTTGCAGCTAAGGCTAATCAAAACTTTTTAAAAAAAATTTGGTCTGTGTTAGGCATTGGATAGTAGGGTAGCTGTCTCTGCAGTAGTTCACATCTCTTCATGTTCATTATAGTGACACAAGATTACTTGAAGGATCATTCAAGGGCTTTGAGGGCGTTGTGTTGGTTATCGTTAACAGTACATTAAGTTTATAAACCTTGATTTAAAATTGATAAGTGAAGATGATGCTATTGATGTCAACAGAATCAGAATTCTAAATGTTAAATGTGGTAAATCAGAAATTGGAGAAATTGCTGCCTTAATCCCAGGCACCTTTTGCCCACTGTTTGTCATGTTAATGCCCTTCTGTTTGATATTTACTTCTTTGGACATTGCTACCTCACTCCTTTTGCAAATCCATGTTAGCATTGATGTCATAAAGTAAGCAGAGTGAATGTGTGAAATTGCTTGTAAAATTATCAAATGAAATGAATAGCAAACATGATGCTTTTTTTTTTTTTTAAAGTTGAACAAGGAAACTGTCAGCAATGATGCACTCCTGTAATGCTTACTAGAGCTGAACAGTATATATATAAGTCTGTGCAAAAGGGGATGCTAGGCAGAGCTCAGGATCCTCAAGGCTTCCCATAGTTGCCGAAGAGAGAGTAGAAGCTCTTTCTGCAACTGCTACATATCACTTCAAAGTATAAGGTAAGATTTATATGAACTATCAGTACAATCTGTTTGAGAAAGCTGAGTGCATTATCTGCATTGTGTTGCCCAAAGTTTGCAATAGAGGTGCAGATTTTTCAGCAAATTAGTGTTTTCTTCTGAGGTTATACTCACTGATATTTGGAGTTAATGACATCATCATTTAAATCTTTTAAAGTATTGAATTCAACAGAGAATGATCTGAAAAGAGGAAATCAGCAGTTTGGTTTGCAGAATTAACTGAAAGAAAGAAGATTAACAATGAGAACATGAAAGGCAAACATTGTAGTAAGAATTTAAATGTGAGATACACAACTATCGATTTTTACATTTTTATCTCCTTTAGTATTTCCTGTAAAGATATTTAATTAATGTGAGCTTTAGAATATTCATTTGTTATAGATACTGCTTAAATATGAACCAGTAAGGGTTAAATTAGAGGCATGCAAACAAATTAAGTGGATTTATATAGACACTGATTTAAAACTGTCCAAGACAGATTGTCGCTCCATCACCCTACAGACTGTCACTCCACTGCTCCAATTTTAGACTAAATTGTCTTGAGCAATTATTATTTTCCTATCACTGAAAGATCTGAAAAGAAAATTTTATAGCACAGGAGTAAAATTAAAGCCTTTCAATAATTATTGTGATTATTGTATAAAATTTAATTTAATCTTCCATCCTACTATGGAATTCCTTAGACTAGAACTGTTGTATTTTACAGAACTTTTCACAAGAAAAACTTATCACAAGCATGGCAGGTAAATTAGATGTAAAGTACTAATTCATTTATAATTAGAAATCATTGCTATTTGTGAGCAGTTTCATGTCAATAGAAATCTATTTTATTCATATATTTTTATATGAAAATATTTCCTTTTTTACTATTGTAACTCCATCATTTATATTTTTAAACTGGAAATAGATACGAATCTGACTTTTGAAAGTTTTTTTGAAAACTCAATGAAATTAAGCTAGTTAAAATTGCACATAGGTACAAAAGACATCTGTAGTAACAGATATGAGAAAAACTAACAAAACCAGGTTGATAAAGGAGATATTCAAATAAATGTCCGATCAAGACTTGAGAGATATATTTGTTACATATTTCTGGTGGTTCTAACTGAGATGTCTTAAATTTTTCATTTCCAATCAGAAAGAAATGAAAACATTTTTATTAGTCTAATATGCATAGGAACAAAATTTTTCTGCATAAGATTAGCCTTAGTTTTTCTGCACCTAGACAGTGTGATTCCATGGTTTTTTAGCTGTATACACTAGTGAGCTTAGAGCAAATAAAACCTTTCTTCTGATTGGGAAATTAATTGATTAGCTGGCATAAACTAAGCAAATATTATTTTGCCGATCATCTCTTTTTCTCTATAAAGCATGTTTGTGTTACCAGGAATATAATTACTATTTCTTCTTTAAAAGCTGTAGCCTCTTTAACTTGTCAAAAACTGCTCTTGCTGGTTTGACTTACCAATAGCAAGTACTAAATGTTGAACAAAACTGATTCTAAATTTTTAAAGAACATATTTGACAAGAGGTTAATAGCTTTCAAAAGAGCTTATTTTATTAATAAGATTTCTCCTAATTGAAAATTGTATTAATTTCCAAAAACTGCATTTATACGTCTTTCTTTTTAGCAATCTCCCAATTTCCATTCTGAAAAACTTAGAAAGAAGCTGAACATGCATTTAATTTTAAACATAAAGTAGCCAATGGGACTGTTCACATCTGAAAGCCCTATAGGCCTGAGATGTAAGAGTTAAAGCCAAGACAAACTGAATCATTGGGTTTCTTTTTACTGACTACAATAACTTTGAATTATTTTTAATAAGTTTTATATAAAAGAAAAGCTTTTGGTGTTTGTTATTTCATTCCAACCTCAGTGACTTGGCGTTATGGCTAATCTGGATCACAGTTTAACAAAGCTACAGGCAACTGTAAACTGTTTTCTTTAATTTTTTTAGGCTATGTAAAAGTGGACCAAACTGCTAGCATACTATTAAGGAGGGCAAATTTACTTATGTATGATGTAATAGCCAGACTTTATTTGGTGTCTAAGTTAATTTGGTGTCTAAGTTACAGCCATATCAGCTATTGTGGGGGTCAATCAAACCATTTTTGTGACCACAACAGTCATTTCCCAAAGAACAGGCAGAGCTTTTGTTCCATTGCTGGAAGCCTATGAAATGTGATATTATGCATTCTTTGGGATAAACATTGGATGTCAGTGTTGCACCACCAAATTACAGCTCCAAATGAAATTGAAAATGGAGCACAATATTATAGTTAGGGTTATAAGACTGACTACGTGACCACTATGGTGGTATATGTTGGTACTATAGCAGGCTATCTTGAAGGGAAGGAATCAAATCTCATGTACCAGGACATTGCACAAGGCAGAAATGAGTTTCCATACACACTGATGAAAAAATGAGCAACACTAGCAGTGGCTTCTGGTGGAGAGAAGGAAACTGATTCCATTGCTTAATAGTAAAATCCATCAGAAAATCTTATAGTAATAAATTTCTTTTCCTGGTTTTGATCAGCATTAGTTTAGGACTTTGATTGCCTGAGGTATTGACACTGAGGTATTCTAGCAAAATATTTATATTATTCATTAAGATATTTTTAAACATCAGGCCTCACAAAGTACCAGTAGCAATACATTATTCCTAACCATTAGTTAAAATGCCTGCTAACAGTCAAGCTTTGCATCTCCAATGATAAGTTATTTAATAACAGGTGAAAGAAACATGTTTCATAAAAAATCTGCTATGAAGGGGCAGGCTACTGGGGCAGAGTAGAAGTCCTACAGCAGTAAGATTTTTGTTGCAGGAGATTACTTTTTCAGAGATGCTCATATAGCCCTGCCATTTACATTGCTCAGTGCAGAGCCAACTCTAAATCTCAAGACAGAGTAATCTGCACCTTCACTACACATCATTCCTTCAAAACTTTCTTACGGTTTCCTCCTCCAGTACAATAGAGAATATATATATTTATTTTCATTCAGACTGCCTTGTTTTATAAATCACTGAATTTCAGTACACTTCCCCAGTGGAGCCATAGGAGCTTGGCATCGATTAATTACATTTAGTGAGGAGGGTGTTTTTTTGACAGAGATTTACTTTGCTACTCCTTCACTTCAATGCACTTATCTGTCCTGTCTTCCTTTGTTTTTCAGACTTTATCATAAACTTCCACAGGAAAATTTAATGGATAACAGAAGGGCTTTTTCAAATACACAAGTATCAGCCCAAGTACATGATGAAATTATTTCCAGTGACATTTTGCTGATGTGAACTCATTGCAACTTCTGTTGCCTCACAGCAGATTAATACTGTGATCCATAGTGATTTTAAAGTTAGAATGAATGAGCATTTGCTATTGATCATTCAGTGAATGAGCATTTAGCCATTGAATGAATGGCATATTCAATTGCTTTCTCAAGGTCAATATTACCTAACCAAATTTTAAATTAATTTCCTTTTCTATACATTCATTCCAGAAATGTAAGTGATCCAAAATAATTCAAAATAAACAATATGTACCACTTCAATTTGTAAGTAGATTTCTTCTCATTTTCTATTTATGCAAAGCAGTTTTGAATCTATTGGTAATCAGCTGCTGATAGTCCCTTTTGCACAGGGTTTTGTGAGCCTAAAATGAGTAGCATTTCTTTGTTGAACAGAACTTTTCCTTGTTGCCTTGCTTCTGTTTTGACAGGCAATGAAAATGAAGAGCATTTATTTTGTTGCTGGGCTCGTTTTAATGATAGTTCAAGGCAGCTGGCAAAATCCTCTTCAGGATACAGAGGAGAAATCAAGGTAAATTCTTTAGATCAAACTTTTAGAAATACTTGGCCTGACCTTCATTTTCTTATAGTTTGAAGCCAAACTTACTGTAACTAAAACGTAGCTTTACACAGTACTTAATCTGGAATTGGAATTGGCAAAATTTGTTAATATTACACAGCATAGCAAAGAAGTTTTAGGTGTTAAAACAATAGCTGCCTTAGTTATCCAAGAAGACTGTGTAATTGTGCAGTATCCAATCTGCTATGTGGATTCAGTTTAGCAGACAGCTACTGATCAATATGCCACTTTCTTTCACTTTGTGGGAGTGAAAAATAGTATTTTTAAAGGAAAAGTCAATGCACCTGTAGAATGTACAGTAACCATTGCCAATTAACAAGGTCTAAACTTTTCACAGATCATTCAAAGCTTCCCAGACTGAACCATTAGATGAATCCAGACAGCTGAATGAAGTGAAACGTCACTCACAAGGCACATTCACCAGTGATTACAGCAAGTACTTGGACACAAGACGAGCTCAGGACTTTGTGCAATGGTTAATGAGCACTAAAAGAAATGGGTAAGCAGTTTGGTCACATTGATATAGATCTCCATATACAGAACCAGCCAAATATCTAGCTGAATTCAGTCTCTTGGTATCAGTTTCCTATCACTGACCATGGATAATCCTCAAATATATATATAGTATTGAGGAAAATGTATATATACAATCACAGAATCGTTTAGGTTGGAAAAGACCTCTAAGATCTTCAAGTCCAGCCATTAATATAATGTTAATGTATTATTAAAAATGGAAAATATGTGCAAAATCAGTCAAAAGGATTTGGTTAAATCAAAGTGTAGCATCACTATATTACCTGATACACCATCTAAAAAGATTATCTCAGCCTCTTTGGGGCAGATTGTTTCAGTGAATGAATTAAGTTCAATAGGAATAAGGTGTGTAAATGCAATGTACAGGTCTGGGCCATTAGGCCCAAAACTTTACTATCTATCCTGACATTTCACATGTGATAAGGGAGCTAAAGTTTAAGTTTTGTTGTCCACTGGATACTTTACCTGTATCACAAGTATAAGTTGGCATATTTTTTTTAAATATACTTTGATCAAACACAAACTTCCAACCTGAGACAGGAATAATATTAAAGGTGTCAGTCCTGTGTTCTAGAGAAAATCTGTCCACAGAATCCAGAAATCTATTATATTAATGCTTTTAAATCTCTGGGAAGTCTTTAAAGTATAAAGTAATAATTTCTACACATTGTATTAATTTAAATTCTTATGCCTGAAGTACAATGAATATAATATTCATCTATCAGTCATAGTTTTTTATCGTAATATTTAAGTAGTAAAAAAAAAAGCTTATTCATGCTGTGAAAAATATGAAGTTGTATTTTGCTTATCGCATACTTTTGTTAAAAAGTAGTTAAAAGTAGTTAAATAAATATTTTATTAAGTTAGATTAGAAGCANATGCTCTCCAGTGTACTGGTAATAATGATCTAATGATTGTGGAATTCCACTGCAGCCAGCAAGGACAGGAGGACAAAGAAAATGACAAAGTCCCGGACCAGCTCTCAAGGTATTCTATTTGCCACTACTTGTTACTCAAAACAGTTTGAGCTCAGTTTCAGTTTAACAAGAAAGAAACAACTAGTATTCACAATGTTACCATAATCCAAGAAATACTGATCAAAAGGCATTATCTCACACCTACCTTTTACAAGGAAAGAGGAAACGTCTCTAAGTTATTTATTCCTGTACCTATGTTCTATAGCTATATGCAGTGGACTCAAGGAATGCAACAGGATGAGAATACATTTCAGGAAAGAATATTTCAAATAATCAAGGAGAGTAGAGAATAATATAAAAAGTATAGAAAAAGGCTGAAGGAAAAAAATAAAACCCACATTATGCTGAGGAAAACAAAACCAGTAAGACCAGTGAAACGAAAATGGCCAGGCACCAATCTGCAGAGAGCTGATTAAACACAACACAGTGCTCAGCCCTAAGCACTCAGTCCTATGTGACACAAACCACTCATTACAGGAAGGAGAACACAAGACCTGCTGAAGGCCAGACTTTTGTTTCTTGACTGTGTTTTTGGAAAAGGGTTGAGAGGATTGGAAATTTTAAATAAATAAAAGAGAAATCAAGTAAGTGTTTTGGCAAAACAGATTGAAATACCTATATTTATCATTTCTTTTGTCAGAAATTCCAAAAAGATAGCCCAGATCACAGCGATCCTTAAGTTCACACTGTCAATATTAATAACAAATCTGTGATAATGTTTCAGCTTCATTGAAACAGCATCTCTCAACAAAATTAACATTTCATTAAAAATGTTCCAAACAACTCTAGCTAGCATGCTGATGAAAAGTGCAGATGGTACTAAATTAGGAGGAATAGTGAAATCCCAAGGGAAAAATATAATAAAAAGAGCTAGAGGCCCTGAAAATTGGGCAGAAATTAGCAAATTCTGAAACAGAAATGCTAGGGAACTTATTAGTGGGAAATATTTCACAATATGTCTACTTCGCAGTGGAGTTTGCCTTCCCCAGAGGCAGTGTGACATAATTTTGTGTTGTATCAGGGAAAGAACCACAATGGAGGTATAGAGAGGGAGAAGGCAAATGTCTTTCATAGGATGGAGTTGATCAGGTTTGAAATTTTTCCAAGATTATGACTTGGTCGGAGTGATGATTAAAAGGGTGTTCATAAAACAACTCAAAATTTAAATTTGAAAGGAATTAAGTCTGAATAGTTTGGCTAAGAAATAATGAAGATGAAGGTAGGAGGACGGCTTAATGGAAATTTTTAGATTAACACAAGAGGTGACAAAAAGCATGGCTGTATAATACAATACAGTTTCTTGATCATAGCTAATTAATCTAGCACAAGACCATTCCAATGCAGCTATAATTGCTTTCTGCACCTGGTTGTTTAGAACTAGTTCAGAAATCTGCACAAAACTATATTGCATAGTACAGACAATACCTTCAGAACTGAAATATATCAAGATAAAATATATCAAGAGTAATTTGAGAAGCAAACAAAACCTTCTCCCGTATATAAAACGCAAGTCTGGTGAGTGGGAAATTTGAATTAATAAAGGTTTACAAAAATATTAAGTTCCTATGCAGTCCTACAGTATTGCAATATTGTATTCCTATTGTATTCTTTCAGCAATGCCATCTCCAAACGTCATGCTGAATTTGAGAGACATGCTGAAGGCACCTATACCAGTGATATCACCTCTTATTTGGAAGGTCAAGCTGCGAAAGAGTTCATTGCTTGGTTAGTGAATGGACGAGGAAGAAGAGAGTAAGAATCCATCCATTACTATTACAAAATGTTGTCTTGCATTTGGGGTTAGAAATCATGTCTAATGAAACCTTGATGTGTTTTCGATCATTCTTGCTGTACTTCATGTTTTTCTTTTGTAATAGAAGGTATTCTGTGGGTGTTCCAAATATCGATTTTAAAACAAACCTGTTCAGTATGCTGTTACATTCTAAAAGGTCAACTTATATTTAAGGTCAACTTATATTTAAGGTCAACACATCTAAAACTAAACCAGACCTTCCTCTATCACCTTTACCCCTTCACATAACATTCCTTACAGTCTCCTTAACTATCACTAAGATGATTCAACTCAGTGTCATCTCAAATTACCTTCTCCTTTTTTCCCTTTTACAGTCAATCTTTTCCTCTGCAGTATTTCCAAGATTAAATTTTTACAGTGCCATCAGCTGTACCCCATGTGCCGGTGATCATTCCCAGAAGTAACGGATCACTTCTTTTCCTCTTCCCATGTTCCTCAAAGTCCCCCCAAGTTTCTGCTGCCAAAGTAACTATAATTTCCTATGATTATATCTTATTTTCCGTTTTAAGATGTCTCTAATTCTTTTGCTATGGTTTGCAGTTTCCTGGACACAGTGCTCTACACTTTTTACCTACCTATGACCGATTTATTTCATTTCTATCTTGTTCCCTATGTAT
>WEIV01030462.1:30934-79456 GCA_013390005.1 Calyptomena viridis
TAATGCCTCAAAAGATGTTCTGATATACATCATGCTATACCGAACCATAACATCAGGCCCAATCCCTAACTCCTGAAAATCACAGGAAATGTGCAGTGTATTAGAACCCTTTACTAAGGCCCTTTTAAATTGTTTGTATATTTTGATCTGCAAATTGATCGATGATTTCTTCCCTTTGAAGTTTTCCAGAAAAAGCTCTTGTGGCCGAAGAAATGGGTCGAAGACACGCAGATGGCACTTTCACAAGTGATATCAACAAAGTCCTTGATGACATGGCTGCCAAAGAGTTCCTAAAATGGCTAATTAACACAAAAGTTACCCAAAGGTGCCTGAATTTTATACTAGTCTTAATATAGTGGGGTTTAAAATTTGTTTGTCACAAATAGGGAAAATACTACTAATTTTTCTCTTAATTATTGATCCATCTGTTACAAACTTTGTTACAGATAGATGAACAAGGGTAAGACACTAAACAGAAATTATTCCAAATATTATATGCATTTTGTATCAGTGGTGAACCTCTCTAATAGTTTCCTATTTAACTTGAGACAAGTTTTGCCACTGAGTGTTACCCAAAGTGAGGTCATATTAAATTATTGAAAAATAAAACTCTGCTTTGCATGGACATTATAAAATCAGAAATATATATTGGTAAAATTACACCAAATTAATTATTCTTTAAACACTGTGATATAAAGCACTGCCTTAAGATGCAGCCTGTCAGTGGGAAACAGTACTGTAATCTGAGTTCCTGATAATTAACTGCTAAGAACCCTGCTTCAGTTTGCCTGTGTATGGGCAAAGCAATGTTTTCTAATGAGCTCTGTGAACAGGTTAATGTTTAAGAATTATTTGTTAAAATTAACAAAGCATTTAAAAAATAATAAAATGCCAAATCAAGGCACGTGTGAGGGGCCAAATTTTTTAAAATGCTGGATGTCCACTCTGTAGAATTTAATTACTTTTAGTCTTTGCACTACTGAAGCGCACAAAATGACTAGCTGATCTTGGAAATCTGAAACAACAAATATTTTCTCAATAAATTTAGAAGGTATAGTTAAAATACAGTTTTTAC
This sequence comes from Calyptomena viridis, assembly GCA_013390005.1. NCBI lineage: Eukaryota > Metazoa > Chordata > Aves > Passeriformes > Eurylaimidae > Calyptomena > Calyptomena viridis. The sequence continues at coordinate 32,010 of WEIV01030462.1, forward strand.
TAATATGCTACTATTATTGTGTTCGTAGTTCAGCATTGAAACAAACAACGTAGGAAAATAAGCTAATAGAAACTACTAAAAAGCTCTTCCTTTAGGAATAATGTTTTCAATCTGTTATTAGAGAGAGGCATTGAGGTCTGTGGAACTAACATCTGCTCACTCTTAAACAGAAAAAATATGTTCCACACATATTTCATAAATCTTGGGAGACTTAGAATATTTCCTAATTGCTGCTTTTTTTTTCTTTTCCCTCAGAGACCTTTTGGAAGAATACCAATAAAAATGCAGAATAAAATGGGATAAATGAAGATCTTCATTGCATCAACTGCCAGTTATTAGGAAATTCTGAAATCTGTATTCTGTCATTTACATTTGGTGTAACAAAGCTTTGTCACCTTGCATGCCAGGAAATAATTGTACTATAGTTTAGTGTTGCCAAAGGTTTATATATGGGAAACCTGTTGTCTAAGGGATGGTTTTCTTAACAGTTTAAGACTGTGAAAGTTCCATATCTTCATATTTTCCATTTATTATAACTAAAGTAACTCCATTTATATTTAATGATAAAATTATTTTTCTAAAAAGTTTACTTCTACACACAAATAATTCAATCACCAATTATGTGTATTATTCATAAGGGGCTGGCAGTTACAAATGCCTGAGAAGTGAATATCCCTCTAAAAACCTTTGTTATAAAAAGGCTAAGCTTTAAGGATATTGAACGATAGCCTTAAATAAATTTTTTCAAGCTTCTTTTCTGTTGACTTTTCATGTGTATATCCCTTGTGTCTCTTTGCACTCCACTTCATTTTATTCTAATATTTTAGTGTCACTGAGATCTTGGAAGTGCTTTCTTTTGAATGATAACACAAACTCAACATTATTTTGTCACGTTTTCCCCATAATGATTCCCAGAAAATGGGTGAACTCCGAATTACCTTTAGTTGAAAAACAAATCCTGTAAAATGAGGCTAGAGGGGGAAACATGACTGAAGAGACAATTAATTCTTTATTCACATAAATTCTGGTTTCTCAGCAAAAGCAGGAAGACAGTTTTGAAAAAGTTGAATACTTGAAAAAGTGTAATATACTCCATAAGTGATGGAAACTGCCACATAATTTCTTCAAATTTGATAAGATTGCCAGGTAAAACCAACGCAAATGGCCTTCTAATCTGTGTTGTATTCTTTCTTTCCTTCTTCATCTGAGAACCACTTTGTCCATCACCTCCTGCATTTAGCAACACAGTACTGGAACTTGCAAGCACAAATGTCATTTCTGTAACCTGTGCCTTCTCCAGCACAGTAACACTCTGCTTGCAGATGTCAGTGTTCCTAATTAAACACTGAGAAATCCAAACACTTATACCCCGAGCTGGCCAAGGCATGTGTTTGAAGATGTGGTAGTAGCTGCAACTCTCAAATAGCCGCAGGACCTATTAAGTAGCTCTTATTTCCAGTGACTACCCAAACTCCCTTTTCTCCCCTTGCTGTAACAGCAATATTCCAGGGATCTATGTTAAAATGTCCTAAAGGGCAAGTGGTTTAAGAGAAAGCCAACGGGCTTAGCAAGTACCAAGCAGAAGTTGATGTGAAGCAGGAGTGTTGTTGAATCAGAATTAGCACCTGTAATTTTTGCTAAGAATAAAGTTTTTGTAGGAATAAGTTTTTTTAAAAGCATTTGAAGCTTTCACTGATGATCTAGAATTTCTGGAAAAATATTAGATTGTACTTACTAAGTGCTACAGGAACAAATATTCTGTAGTTTCAGATCAGAACTGATCACACCCAACTTGGCATCTAGAACAGCTTCTTGACAGCAGCAGAAAGCTGTCCTAACATCCCAAATTGAAACAATTAAAACTCAATAGAACCTTGCACTAAAAAAACCTGTCATCCAAAATATTACTGCAAATTAAACAAAAAAAGGACAGGATTCCTAAGTTACAAATCCATTTTGCTGTGGTGTCTGTCACAAGGGTATTTGAGCTCCTCCTGGTGACAGCTTTATCAGCTATGAAAATACTGTGTTTTCCTCATTTTTACAAATTACATGCTTTAGGAACAATTTTTAAATTGTTAAAATTTTTAAATTATTTTCTCAAATGTATGCCACTTGTCTGGAACACAACAAAAACATTTAACCTCTAATTTTTTAAGTCCCAATCTAGAGCATGAATCAAAGGAAACCCTTTCTTCAGAAGTGAGATGAAGTTGAGTTTGTAATCAGAAATTCCAAACACATGTTTTAGTTCAACAGGACTATGATTTACATATCCCAAAATCACAGAGCAAGTCCATATGGGAACAATCATGAGTTATGTGATGGATATTTCTCATATATGCTACATGAAATTCGGGGAATGATACAAACAGAGGGAGAAATGAGCAACAGTCACTTTGTCCTTCCTATACAATAGCTAGAGTGTTCTGTATATCTGCACATGTGCTGCCTAGAACTTCCAAGTGGCTTTATAATAAAAAGTGTTCCCAATATTATCTCCTTTATTAACTACATTTTATTTGCTGAGTGTGCAAGCGTCCTTCCTCTTCCATGCTATTTATTAAGTATATAGAAAAATAAGCGTTGTGAAGTAAAAAAAGAAAACTAATTGGAATTAATACCAAAAAAACCTAAGCAACCGAAAAAATAAGCCACTTCCTCCCCCCCCCCCAAAAAACCCCACACCAGAAACCTGAGATACTCCAATCATTCAACTGTGCTCTAAGGACATGTGTTAATAATATGTAGTTGCCAAGAAAATAATTTTATAACAAAATATACATAAACTTGAAAGATCTGAATGACAGCTGCTACTAGCCACATTGAAATGGTTGTCCCAGTGACATAATCACATAAACCAGGATTTTTTCGCATTAGCTTTCCTGTTTACAGTTAACACTCTCTTCACAATCCCCTCAAACAGCACCAGTGCAAAGATGTATTACAAAACTGTCCTTCTGTCATTTCAACCTCAAATGCAAAGAAAAAGTGAAATTATTTCACAAAAAAAACCCAGACATTTTTAATATATTTGTAGGCAAAAGACACTTTTAATCCAGTAGAACTTGAACACTCTTAAGTGCTAACAGCACTTTTGCCTTCTCTTCCTCACAGCACATTTGAAGTGCTGTGAATCTATACAAAACTTTCTTCAGCATGTATTTTGTCTTCCACAGACACACATTGAGACATCTGGAACACATTACTGCACCTGTAAAATAGACTGTACACATTTTAGTCACAAACACTTTTTTTTACCCTGCAGAAACCTTGTTTTCCATTTTTCCCCTTTGACTTCTCCAAATATTTCTGGAGGAAAGAATCAAATGTATAAACATACACATAACAAAGTCTTGGGTTTCACTGAGGCTAGAGGTCTGAAGGAGACATTACATATGGCAGGTCTACCAAGTGTTTGGGAAAGCCAAACTTCAGGATGAAAGCTGTGTTTTCAGTCTCTCTAATAAGTAACTCTTTGCAATCACATAACTTCCTTCTGAATACAATTGTGTTGAGCATACAATATGATGAACAGCTATGACTTCTCAAAATTTTTCATGTTAGCAACCACTGATGGATATTCATTTTTTTAATCTCTTGGCATCATATTAATACATATCTTACTGCAAAAGAACACCATGGTATTAAGTAACTCGAAATATTTATCTGAAGGAACTTTTTAAGTCTCAGGCTATCACAAAAGACAATCTGACAGACCATCAGAAACACGATACCAATAATTTTTGGAATCACAGGCATTTTGATCAGGTGAGAGGAACTTGAGATTTTTTTCAAGATTTTTTTTGCTAGAAACTATTTCAACTGAATGAAAAACACATTCTGTTACACCGACTCTTATTGGATCACTCAGGTGGTTCTGAGTACAGATGCATGTCCCGTAAGTCTCTCTGACATGACCAGAGTCAGAAGCACTAAAAATTACTAACAATTTGATCTAGATACAAGAATCTAGATTTCCAAAGGCACTGAAGCCAGCAGAAACCAGGCAGATGGTTTGTCAGCATTGGTCTTTTTTTCCTCCTTAGAATTCACCACTGAGAAGCATTAAAACTTTGCAGACAATCTCTCAAAATCTTACTAAACTGCAGCTTGGCTGTGAAAACCTTGGTAACATTCAGGTACATTTTATCACATGACTGACATAATTTGACCAAGCTATACTTTGTGACACTGTCATTATCACCACTTAAATATTTAGGAGTCAAGGGAGGAGCACAGATTGGCTGAATTATATATATGTTGTGATTCTTACTCACTGGGAAAAGGAAAAATCACCCTGGGGTGAGGGGTGGTAATATCGTCGGGTTTTTTTTTATTGTATTGGACAAGTATACCAGACATATATTTAAGTGGAGCTGTAAGACATTCTGAAATGTATCTCACAGCATAGTATGAGATACTAGTTTTAAAAGTAATGTAAAAGACTGCCATTTCACTGTGATTTTACTTTACAGAAGTGGACTTATCCGTAGTCAGTGGTTAGCAAGCTGTGAAATTGCAGCACGTTAGATCCTCCACAGTAAACTGACACTGAACTACCTGGAACCACTGTCAGGGCAGATTAATAGCATTCCTAAGGTAAACTGATACAGCTACCACAGCGTAAACTCATAACTAGTGCCAACTGCTACCTTCTAAGAGAGCGGTATACAACAGTAAGCAAGAATGTAGGTTTGTATCTAGGTGAAGTCTAATACCTTCCATATATACATATCTTTACTGTTTGTACTTTGGCTTATTCTAAAGGAGATTAAGCCATCACAAAACGTTATTAACCCACTTCCAGACAGTTTGCTTAAGAAACAGCAGCAAAATACAAAATACTGTGCTACATCTGCAGAAGTGGAATGAAAGAACAAGCAGCATAACCTTACTGAAAGCTCTGACAAGTATTCTGAAGGCAAGGCTAAGAACATTTTGTTTTTTTCTTGACCTCGAATCTCTTGCTTCAGTGGACCACATACTTTTTCTGTAACATTTCTCAAGTCGTAAAAAACCTGCACCTCTCTCTGGTAACTGTTAGTGTTCTGCAAATAGAGGGGGGAAATCTAGGATGGATAAAACCAAAAGCACCACTTATAATCACTTTTTTGAGGCTAGAATTCTTCTCTTAAAATAATTTGCTTGGCTTTTTAAACAGTCAAAAGCTTTACAGTTTTGATTTACAGGTTATTCTGTCTTTTTCACAATTAGTCCTACTATCCCAGCACATACTCAAAATTCTCCTTGGAAATGGAATTATCTGGTGTTACAAACCACGGTCCTCTTTAGCACTAAATTTTAAACTTTTATCCTATACTTCAATTTTCTGGTCTTAATTTAAAAACCCATTTTGCAGACTTACAAACCTATCTCTAGTGCGAAAAAAAAAAAAAGGAATATAAGCCCTTCCTGCAAGTTTATGGGTCCTTCCATGACTTGACTGCCAGAGAAAGAAGTTCAAAGAGCAGAAACTTCACAAGAAATGCAGATGTTATCAAAGCATTGGGAGCTTTGCCATCAGCGTTTGAAGGCACTTCACTTCTGGGCCGTTATCTGATTTCCGACAGAAACCCTTTCGGTGTCCCAAGTCCCTCCTCTGCCGCGTACAGCTGTGTCACCGCATTCCGAGGGTGTGAACTGACGGAGGAACCGCCGCTCAACCCCCAAAGCCAGCAGGAAAGCCGGGATCTTGCACAACCCCCGGTGCCTGCCGCTCCCAAGGCAGCCGCCCCCGCCCAGGCGCCGCTCGGGAGCAAAGCCCCGCGGGCAGCAGAGCCAGAGGCAAAGCCCGAGCCCGACGGCTTTGCTCCCACCGGCTCCTGCGCCGGGCAGCCCCGCCCCGGCTCCNGTCGTTGTTGTGGTCATCACCGTGCCCCTGGTGCTGCTCACCGGCAGTGAGTCCGCGGCGGGGCCGGGAGGGNGGGGGCTCCCTGTGGCCGCTGGGACTCGGGGGTTCCGCGCACGGCAGAGGGGGAAAGTTGTGCGGAAAGTTTGTGCCTTCGGGAACGGTGTCCATGCAGCTGGAACTCTGGAGTGCTGGAAACTGGGAGGTACTTGGTCGAGAGGGCGTCTCGCCTTGGAGGATGGGGGGCGCGGGGAAGGTTAAAAAGACCCTTGATTTTCCCTGTACTCTGAATAATTATAACCATTATAATTTTCAGCATTTTCTGTTCTTATTGCGGCCAAAGGCTGTCGAACCAGCAGTAAAATGCCAAGTACTCATTTTTCTAGGGTGTAATGAAGAGATAAGGTTATATTCCTTCTAGTTTGCTGTGTTTGCACAACTTTTGTTAATGTCATTGAGGGAAATTATATACACAACACAGTTACAGAGGTCAGAAAAGTAGAAGAAGATTTGGAATGCACTTTTGGACTCTGGTCAGTTTGTACTTTCCAGGTTGCCCTTGTAACTCTGGATGTTAATGTCAAACAGCATTAAATCCTCATCAAGCAATGCCTTGCTTCCAGCTGGTAGGACAGAGTTGCACCTTATTTTCTCATTTTTTGTTCTTACGATTAACAGCTGAGCAATCCTAATACAGCACTGCAAACTTTAAGGAAGTGTTTTCTAGACTAGACCTTTGGGGGTCCGCTGTCTGAGGTGCACCTCAAGAAGTGTGAGGATTCCTATGTTGATTTTGATTGCTGTGTTCACAGAACACAGCAATTGCTAATGTGCACAGAAAGTTCTGGTGCGTTTGTTGTATGTAAGTTAAAGAGGTGAAGCTTGTGTCACTAGTGCTCGTATGGCATAATTTACATTAAACTGTTTTGCAATTAGCTCTGTTAATATCCCAGTCATTAAAAAGTGGATTTTCAAAGTCTAGATATCTGAATTACATACCTTCTGGGCTAAAATTTTCATCAGTGGATGCTGACTTCCTGTTCTGTTATTTTTGGGCAGCTTTTTACCACTTATCTCAAAAAAGCAGATTTTTGAGATGACAGAAAATATTCTGAATTTCACAAGTTGGGAAGAGCAAGAGAAAGGGTCTTGATAACTTATCAGATGGATGTCTGTAGGCATGACACCTGGTGAAAGAATTCAGCATGCAGGCCCGAACTCGGCTGAAGAGATGGTGCTTGTCTATCTTGATGCCAGTTCTGTGTCTTACTGGAAGTCAAATGAGTTTTCTTTTTTCCTAAATTGTAGCATAGGAATTCTTTTGCTGTAGAAGTAGCTGCAGTTTAGGACCAGTTATATAATAAATTCATTTTACTTTAAAGAAACACTTCTGTAATATGATGTAAAGAATACCACTCTGCTGTCAGCTTCGGCTTGTGTTGTTTTGTTTGTAAAAGAGTAGGACAATGTGTCAGTCTTTTTACTATTGGCTAAAATTAAGGCATAGGAAATTCCCTAGTGTGCCCGGGTGGTTTACCAAGTACCTCTGGATAAAATATGGATTGAGATGGAGTGGTCCCAGTTCAAAAACTTCAATACTTGTCTTATTCTAAATCAGGCCAGCAGTAGCATCTGCGTAACAACTGCGACCATTGTAATTTGGGAACTGCAGGGTGGTTTTGAATTTTTGACTGTGCTAAACAGATGTTTTCTGTTAGCCAAGATTGTACAGGTGGTGTCCTTATAAAGTAGTAATTTATAGGTTAGAGCAGTTAATGACTGACAGTTTGACAGACATTATATCAGTTTTATGAACAACCACAGGGCATGAGTCAGCTCAGGATGCCTCCTGGGCCATACACGTGCTCGCCTGAACACAAAATGAAAGTAGCAAAATCGCATTGGGGAGGAGCAGCTCACATGACTATGACTATGTGAGATCAAAGTCTCCTCTGATAAAAGTCCTTGTAATTGCAGTCAAGTCTTTGTTTCATCCCAGTTGTTCAAGCATTGTGCAAGGAGTGAAAATTATGATTATTGATATAAACAGGTAATTTTGAGTTTGGATTTCTTCCCGTTGGTCTGCACTGTTCTCCCTACCATGCTTCTCAATGTACTTTCATTTCATAAGCTTAGTAGTCATGCAGCACAGAATTAGTTTCATAAATGGGCTCCAGTGCTGTGAAAGGTTGCAAAATTTTGCCCTCCAGAGGAGTTCTGGCTTGTTGGCAGACCTGTAGCCTGGCAAGTGGAACTTCTGCTTCTTCTCTCCGGCTGTTTAGCATGGACAAATACTACAGGCTTAAGTTTGCAAAAAGGTTCCGTAATTTTGAGTGCAGTCAAACTATTTACCTTGAGGGTCTTCCCAGCCAGAATTCTATACAAAATTCTGTATTTTTCCACTGCTTATTTTGACACCGTATATTTAATAACCACATGGGGCTACTTGGATCAAACAGTTTAATCTCTAAACTGCCTTGGGGGTTCTATTTGAAGTCTGTTGACTAAAGCATTGTTATGCTTTGAGGAGCTAACAAGTGACTACAGTAATAAGTGGTTACCCTTAAAGCATGAGTATTTTGTAAAAAAATTTTGGTCTGTCCACGATTTACTTGCCCATTTACTTATGCTTCTCCCATTTTTTTTCTCCTTTAACTTTCTATGCGAAGGGCAGATTTAAACACCCCATGTCCATATACCTTTATCTCTTCTCAAACTGCAGTTCTTGTTACAGCCAGGTGGGCAGGAAGGCCAGGAGTGGGAGGATGAGTAGCCAATGCTGAGAGCAGGAAGAAGACAGTGCAGTTATCTACTATCGTTCTGCTGCCATGAGAAGTCATAAGCAGCCTTAGAGTGAGAGGTCCCATACAGCTGTCTGGCCACAAACCAGATTCCTTCACCCACAGGTCTCATTCTCTAAGGGTGAGATATTCCCTAAATAAGGATAGTCACTGTCGTGATTAGAGGATACTCTGTGTGTGTGTCTCTGTGGTCTTGAGATAGTAATATGCTTAGGAGAGGCTGGAACAGCACAGCAAGTGCTGGGGAACTTAAAAGACCTTAAGGTGTCTGAAGGTTCTTTGTGAGTTGGAAAAGACAGGGAATGGACAGGTTTTCCTGATATATGTCCCTGGCTTCTGTGACTGTCATTTGACTCAGTTATCTACCCTAATTCAAATGTTGTATTATACAATATTAAAAAAAAGAACAATGGATTTCTATCTTCAGAATACTTCTGCTATCTTTATTTCCTTTCTTTGCATGGCATGAGGTAAATTTGAGAGGGATTCCAGAGCTATTGATTACAAAGTTAATGATTACATCCCTCTGGGGAAATCTCTGCAGCCCCACAGAGTGAGTCTTGGGTAAACTCTCCCAGGCACTCACTCATTGGTTATGGTCTCTCCTAAACGTCCTGTATTCCTGGGTGGAATTCTGAATGAACTGAGCCTTTGACCCAGCAAAGTAGTTTTTGCATACTTTTTTTCTGGAAATTTACTTCAGTGCTCTAATCATCACATATCTCATACAATAACTGTGGGCTTGAGTGTGTGGGAAGAGTTAGGTATTCTTTTACACGTTAGAATAGAAATGGGGAAAAGCAAGGTTTGGAAAAACTGACCTGAAATGGCCTTTACTTTTCTGACCGCTAAATCAGTTGAGTTTGCCTTGCATCTCTCATGCTGCTCCTAAATTACATTACATTCTTAGACTGCAGATTATTCTCACTCTTGTTCTGCTGTCACTTTAAAATGGACATAATCATTCACCTTCTCTGATTTTTAGCATTTCTTTATTCCCTTTCTCATTATTGCTGAACATCTTTCCTTTTTGTGATTTTTCCAGTCTCTCCCTATGTAGTGGTGACCATGCAGTAAAGTTTCTGTTATTACTGCTTTTTATAATTTTCCATTCCTTTAGAATTAGTTACATAATTTTTTGTGCCTTTTTTTTTTTAATTACATATGGAAATTAGTAAAACATGCCTCAACACTGGGGAATAAACAATACATATACCAAAAGTAATTTGTCAACATCTTTAGATTTTGGTATGGTGATTGTCATACCACAACCTTTATGCAATAGTTAACTTCTTGTTTACTTTACACCTGTCCTGGTTTTGGCTGGGAATCGGGTAATTTTCTTCCTAGTAGCTGGTACAGTGCTTTGTTTTAGATGTAGTATGAGAATAATGTTGATAACACACTGATGTTTTGGTTGTTGCTAAGTGGTGCTTACTCTAAGTCATGGACTTTTCAGTTTCCCAGGCTCTGCCAACGAGTAGGTGATGAGCTGGGAGGGAGCATGGCCAGGACAGCTGACCTGATCTACTCAAAGGGGTATTTCATAGCATAGAATGTCAGGGTCATATGGATGGGGGGGAGTTGGCTGTGAGGTGCCAGTCACTGCCCAGGGATAGGCTGGGCATTGGTCAGTGGGTCGTGAGGAATTGTATTGTGCATCATCTGTCTTTCTTGTGTTTTATTCCTCTCTCTCTCATTTTCACTATAAATGTTATTACTGTTATTAGGAGTATTATATGTAGCTTTATTTCAATTATTAAACTGCTTTTTTCTCGAGCTATGGGTTTTATCTTTTTCTGATCCTCCTACCCATTCTCATTGAGGGCAGGGCAGAGAGAAAGAAAGGAAGGGAGTGGTTGAGTAGTCCTTAATTGCCATCTGGGGTTAAAGATGTCAAAATCTTACACCTACAGAAATCAACTCAGTTTTTAATTCAAGACAGGGTGATGTGTTAATAAAAAATTCCAAAATTGAAACAAAATTGTTTATCAACTTCATATGAGTGGTACTTACATAAAAGGTTAAGAGCCTTCTTCCCAGGCTTATGTTTCTTGTAACAAGGGGATTATGATGTCATTATTTCCAGTATATCACTATGAAATATGTATGTACTGCCAGGAGTGAGAATAGGATAGAGATAAATCATAGAGTCATTGAGGTTGTAAAAGATCTCCGAGATCATCAAGTCCAACCTTTGACCGAACACTACTTTATCAGCTAAACCATAGACATCCAGTCATTTCTTGAACACTTGCAGGGATGGTGACTCTGCCACTTCCCTGAGCCCTTTCCAATGCTTAATAACCCTTTCAGTGAAGAAATTCTTCCTGATGTCCAGCCTGAACCTGTCCTGGCACCATTTCCTCTTGTCCTGTCACTCGTGGGACAAGTGGGAGAAGTGGCTGATGCCTTCCTGGCTACAGGCTCCTTTCAGGTAGTTGTAGAGTGATAAGGTCTCCCCTGAGCCTCCTCCAGGCTGAACACCCCCAGCTCCTTCAGCTGCTCCTCACAGGACTTGTGCTCCAGTCCCTTTGCCAGCTTCGTTGACCTGCTCTGGACGTGCTCCAGCACCTCAATGTCTTTCTTGTACTGAGAGGCCCAGAACTGGACACACCACTCAAGGTGTGGCCTCACCAGTGCTGACTACAGGGGTACAACCACTTCCCTGGTCCTGCTGGCCACACTATTTCTGATACAAGCCAGGATGCCATTGGCTTTCTTGGCCACCTGGGCACACTGCTGGCTCATGTTCAACTGCTGTTGACCAGCACACCCAGGTCCTTTTCTGACAAGCAGCTTTCCAGCCACTCTTCCCCCAGCCTGCAGCACTGCATGGGTTTGCTGTGACCAAAGTGCAGGACCCAGCACTTACTAAACCTCAGACAATTGGCCTTGACCCATCAATTCATCCTGTCCAGATTCCTCTGCACAGCCTTCCTACCCTCCAGCAGATGAACAGTCCTTCCCAACTTGGTGTCATCTGTGAACTTACTCAAGCCCCTTGTCCAAGTCATTGATAAAGATAAAACGGAACTGGCCCCACTACTGAGCATTGGAAGCTAGTCATTTGGAATTTAGAGAAATAAGTCTGTGTCTGGAATAGCCAAAAAATAAAAATAGCAAGAACATTTAGTCCTCACAGCCTCACTGAGGAACCCAAGAGTGAAAGAAGCAATTTTGCTAAAGTATGAACATACATTGATCTGTATCCAATCTTCAAAGCCAATAAAATGCTCTTGAATGTCAACATTACTTTATTTTGTCAAAATAAACCTGAAAGTTTGACCCTTCTTTTCAAATGGAATCTGAACAAGAAGAATGAAAATGCAGAATTCAATGTATGTTGGATATCTTTGATTGGTGGCATAATGCGGATAAGTAAGAATATACCAGTAATGGCCTATCTTGTAAATTAAGAAAATACTTCAACTAGAATGTCTACGACTACACCCTTACAGCTTGGCTTGTGTTTCATATTCAGATACTACGTGGAAGGTGTTGACAGAAAATGAAATTTTAATTTTATACACAGCCAACAAATCTTAATAGTGGCCTGATTTTTAGTAATGAGACCTTAGCAAAATGTGTGTGTCACCAGGGGGAAAAACATTCATCAGTTTGGAAAAATCCCTAAACCTGTTCATCAGCCACCTGTCTTAAATTGCTTCTCCTTTTCCAAAAGAGAGTTTCGTTGCTTTCTGAAGCCCCTCTGATTGAAAATGACACTTTCTCGATTAGGAAGGAGAGAAGTCATATTCCCAACTAGACAACTGTGTGTGAATATCAAATGCACACTTGTTCATAATCCATCAAATTATATATTCAGTTAATATCAAATAATTAACCTGAAAAATTAATATTCTTGCAGAAACTTCAAGAGCATTAAATCTAGCCTACTAATTTTTTAGAACAGTCAAATTTCAAATGGCATTGAGAAGCATTTTTTTAACCTTTGCTGAGCATTTTAGACTAAAATAATTGTTACGTCTCTTGACTAATTTTATTGCAGCAGTAGTTGTATATACAATATATATACAATTTTCTTATTTTTTGGAAATAAGAGTAAAGCTGTAATAGCTAATATAAATGTCTTCCTGCCATGTTCCATGTGTCAGATATATTTAACCGGCAGAAAGATAACCTGCAAAAATAGTGTGAGGTGTTTTTTTGTGTGTGTCCCCAAGGACTTTGCACTCTTTTTCTTGTTCACCATAATGAAAGAAGAGGCAGTCATCTTAGGGGCAGGTTAGTATCTTGGTTGATCAGTCACCACATTTGTACTTGAGTATTTTTATCAGTTGCTTTTATTCTACTCTTTTGATTTACCTAGTTGAAATAAAAATTGCTTCCCTTCTGGACCCTGTAGGTTTGTGTGAGAGTAGGTTTTAGGTTTCCATTTAAGAAAAAAAAAAAGGGGAGGAAGCAGGCATAGAATTGCACACCTGAATTTAAAAACTGTAATCTTTGTTTTCAGTGGCAAAGATCACAAAGACTCACAGACCGAATTGTTGTTGTTATTGTTACTTTTCATACTTTGGAAAGAGTAGCTCATGCACTGCAGCCAGTAAAAAATAATTTTCCTAGAGGTGTACTGAAGCTGATGACCAAACTCATTTTCTTAACTAGGTTCAAAGTTTCGCTTGGTCTTTTCAGAGTAACCCAGTTACTTGGCTTTAATTTACCAGTGAAAAGGTTTCAATAAACATTAAGATACTTTGGTGAAAAACACATCAGGAGAGGGATAAATATTTAACCAATTATTTCATCATAAGCTTTTCAGAAAGTGTTTGTGATTTAATTTTATTTTTATTAAACCTTCCCTGAAAATCTTACTGCTTCTCAGATTCCTTTTTTTTATTCGAGACATTTCTGAAATGTGAGTTTAATCGTAAGAAGATGATTCACAACTGGAGGGTTCATGAACAGTAACAGTAATATTACAAAATACATGATCAAGTACAGCAGCCACTTTAATTTTAGGGTATGTCTCAAGGTCTCTACATCTACTCACACAGATGTCACATTTCATTCATATGGACAGCCTTGCCTGTCCACCACTCTCAGACATGAGCATGTACATCGCTGTTTTGCATGATCCACCCACAGTTTATGCCTGGTGCAAATATTAGCAGTTGGGGCTCGCAAACTTCCCAGAGTGAGCATGGGGAGAAAGGCACTAAGATCACTTCTTTTCAGTTTTTCAGGAGTAAAAGTATGTATTTGCTGAGATAAGATGGCCAGAGGTCTTTTGTTTATCTTTGTCACTGTCAAAGAGGTATTTTCATTTCCATGGGTTTGTTGAGTGATCTCACTGACACTCTTATTTTATGCTTGCTGAATTTATCTTGCAGTAGAGTTTTATTGCCTTCCCACTGCTAATACTTTAGAGGTGTTTAGCTAAAACACTTTAATAACCAGCAACAAAAACCCACTTAGTAGTCAGGTTAAGAAGCTGGGGTGGAACAATTTACAGCAACATCAAAATTGCTCTTGTCTCTTTTTTCCAGAAAGTCCCTCCAAGCCTGACTCACGAAGAACGTACACTCTACAGAATTACTTGAACAATGACTATAAGTACAAAACACATAATTTGGAGTGGATTTCAGGTAATTAATTTATACATACAGCTTAAATGTCAAGAAAATGTCGAGAAAACCTTCAATAAACACATATCTTCATGCTGAGGTGACTACTGTATCCTGAAAAAACCTTATTTAATACTGCAGTGCGCAGCTCAGAGAGTTGATTTTTTTCCCCTTTAGATACATCCTCCTATATATTCTTATATTCTCCTGCTGCTTCTATGTTTTTTGGTAGAAGTATGTTATCCTCTGAAGTATGGCAGCTTCCTGTTCATCGGGCGGCCAGGGACAGGAGGATACAGACCACTTTTCCTTTCGAATATGCCTAGTGCCCCAAGGGGAAGAGATGCTAGAAGGTGGATGCTGTGAGCCCCAGGACAATTTTGTGAACATTCTTCTGCTATAAGTGTCCTTTCATTACAGAATTGGGAAACACAACAGTGACCAGATTTTTGAATTTTATTTCCTACTTATAAACATAAGGGGAAAAGAGAAGTAACTGATGAGCATTTTACTTATTTTCTTATGAGCATCTCTCTTGTTCTTCTAGGAAATGAGTATCTTCACAAAACAGACAATGGGAACATCTTACGTATCACTGCTGACAGCGGAACATCCTCAGTAATACTGGCAAACACAACATTAGTATGTTGACATATATAATATATGCAGACATTGGGAAAGGTATTGAATTTAGTATTTTGTTCTGCACGTTTCTTTGGAATCAGTGTTTAATGTGTTCTTTTTGCCCTTCCTTTGTTGACAGGATAAGTACAAGGCAAGCACAGTTATATTGTCTCCTGACCAACAGTTTGCTCTTCTGCAGTACAGCTATACAAAGGTACAAGTGCACTTTACATCTAAGGATGAAACTGGGAAATAAAGTTTTGAGAACAACCAAGAGGCTGTGAGAATGTGAGGAAAATGCAGGAGGATGGATGAATGAGATGGCTGTCTGTAGGCAAAAAATCAGGTTGAGCAGGCAGGAGGAAGACAAGAGAGTGGTATTATCTGTGAGTCTGGCAGAAGAGACATGACTGCCTGAGAAAAGCTGCTGGATAAAAAGTGGATGGAGATTATCACAAGGAGAGCAAGGCTGGATGATTTATCTAGGAAGACAATGTACAAGAGTAGATAGGCATGGCTGTTCAAGGAGTTGTGTGAGTAAGAGGCAATGAGTAGACACACTGGTACATCTGCTTGTACGTGTATGCTGTATATGTATGTGGTTGTTACACTGTGGTGGTAGGACGTAAGAGTTCAAAACTGAGGTGAATGAAAAGCAGCATGTGCTTACTACAGAAAGCTTGTGCTTGGAGTGGACTTGTGTGTCCTTGTATAATGCCTCACACTGGCTTGGTGTTGAACCTTGCAAGACAGGTCAACCTGTGTTTGTGCCAGGTGGCATGATAACCTGGCTCTCTGTGCCAGTTGAGGCCATATGGAGGCCTCCTGATGGAGGCCATAATTTGCTGTACAATTTGTGCACTGAGAAACCAGTAACTTTGTGCTTATATCCTTTTTTTTTACTAGAGAATTGCCTGTTTTGTTTGTAAAAAGCTCAGTGCTGACTTGTGCTGTGTACAAATATTCAAGCACTGTGTCACTGAGCTCTGTGTATACATTCTGGCCTTGCAGTCCAAGAGTGGCTCTTGCACTTTGCCAGACACAGTCCATGCACTCAATCATCACATTTTTCTGTTTTAGCTTCCTTGCTGAGTGCTAAGCCAGATACCTTTTGTCTTTCTGAATTGTTCAGAATTATTTGACTTTTCACTGCATCTTTAGTGGCCACAAAACACCTAACATTTTTCCAGCCACCCTACACATCACTTCTACTTGTTATTTATTGCTCTGTAGTATTTTATTTGTTGCATTCTTAAGAGTTAATTTTATTTTAATCCTGAAGCAAGATCTTTTAACCTTTATATAATAGTGTGATTGAAAGTTCTGTTATTATTAATCTTTATTGCAAAGAAACAGAGTAACAATGAATCATGAGGATGTAGACACTTGTTATGTAATAGCCATCTGGCTGTGTAGTACTAAGTTGTTGTTTTATATCTTCATACAAATATTCAAGAACCACCATAGAAGATAGCATTATTGTAACATGTCAACACTGTTGGCCAAATCAAAGCTCTCCAGCCAACATGAACATGTTTAAATGCATCTGCGTTATCATCATCTTCTTTCTCTCTGTAAATGCCCACAGAGTGATCCAGACTTCAAGAGGCAGATTTCTGAGAGAAGGGGGTTATTTCTGTGACAGTATGAATGGGAATAGATCACCCTGTACTGGAGGAACTGCTGTAGACATACTGCTGGGACTTGTGAGAACTACTATACAATAAGATGCCAAGTTCAATAGTACAACATGAAAAATGAAACAAAACAGCAAGCAAGCCAGTAAGGCACAAAGAGGAGGATTAACTGTGCACAGTGCTGATAGTTTGCTATGTAGCTACAAGGATTTCTGAAAATCTGCATCATCTTTGCTGTCTGTATCTCTGCCCTTAATCAGTCAGTGGCCTCCGTTGTAGTATTGAAGTGATGACCCCAGAGAGCTGGCAATTTTTTAGTCTTTTTTTTAAACCTTGTAGAGGTCTGTTACACTTGTAGGTTCATTATGTTCTCTCTGTCTTAAGAAAAAGCATGAGGAGGGTTTCAGAGATAAGTCAAACTGCAAGAGATGTGAGACCTGGTGAAATTTATTTTCTTAATATTAATTCTTTTGCAGTTGTGGAGGCATTCCTTTACAGCTTCGTATCACATCTATAATTTCAGTAGCAGGTCAGTAATTTTTGCACATGAGATGTGGTTTTAAGATGCTTTTGCAATGAAATGTCATTTCACTGACTTCTCTTGACTGTGTTTTGGTTTTGTTTTTCCAGCTCTATCCTAGATGACGGACTCCTACCTAATGATACACAGTATATATCCTGGTCACCCGTTGGTCACAAACTGGTTAGTAAAGATAAGTGAAATTTATATAAACAGTTATGTTTGTACACATGACATGGAAGCTCACATTGTCTGTACCCATGAGGTTTTGGGACTTTCCTGCTGCTAGATAAAGTAGCTGAACTAGTTTCAGAATTGACAACTGTTGCTGGAAAGACTACAGAATCCCTCTGTGTGTTTTGATTTGTTCTTTAATGAAAATACATTCTTGAAAGTAAGTAGTGGCCCCAGTAGTCATGAAATGTAGTAGTGTATTTTGTGTATCTATTTCTATGTTTGTATGTTTTAATATATGGTTCTGTAAACTTCAAGTTGGTCTTTTCCAAAGCTGTATTCTCTCCCCAGTGTAATCCTATCCTCACCCTTCCCACTCTCCCCAAACCCCTCCTTGCTCGCACCTAAGAGCAGGACCCCGCCCCAAACCACTCCTACCCCTCCCTAAACCACTCCCACCTCCCCTTCCCATTGGCCATTCCCTAGTCCCCTCCCAGAAATCCGAACCTCTTTGTAAACTTGTGTAACAGGAAGTGGGCAATACCCTGTTATTGGATCCCTTGGGGATTGATCTCCTCTGAAGCCTTCTGGGCAGCAGAGGGTCAATAAACTGAATTATATCCAGGGCAAGAGTTTCCTAGTACCTTTTTACTCTTCGACATTTCGTTCCTAGGCTGAGTAAGGTAGCTGGAGTGGAATTGGACCAAGAACCAAAACTGGGATTACATCAATGAAATGCACAAATGCACAGGAACCTCATGTTTTTACAGTTGCAGACAGTAGCTCATCCCTTTCAAAGGCAGCAGCATTACAAATGTCTACTTAATCTTCACTGTGATTTTTATTGCCTAATTACACAATAATCAATGAAGTTTTACTCGATGAATGCATGTAATGGGATTAGAGAATCAAAATCTCTTATACTCTTTCCCACTGTCCTTTTCTTCCTCTGCTCCCTTCCAATCCTTGTCAGTAGTGACAGCCATTGCATTTACAAAGCTTTTGCATTCCCAGTGATGAGTGTTGGATCTGACTGTCAAAGGAGAATATGGTCTTTATTTTTATTAATTGCTTGTATTGTATGAATTAGAGACCAACTACAGAAGCAAAGGAAGTTGAAAAGAGCTTTCTGCATTTTGGGGTAAAACTCTGGAGTAAATCTGTGTTGTTCAGTTATTGGAGAGGAAAACCAGGGGTGGTTAGAGAGGCAGGCAGGTACCAAAAACTAGAGTTCTGAGTGCTGCTGGAGAAACATACCATCTTTGCAGATCTGTTGGCAGTGCTGAGACCCCAGTGAATGTTTTACTAAAGCAGTGTTAGTTTTGTTTGAAAGCCAGATTAGTGAAAAACAACTCCTGAAGGAAAATAAGCTTGTATCTTGGCAGAAAATGAATAGCAAGGTTTTCAAAACTTGATACAGTAGTCACGTCACTTACCACAGCTGATTTGTTTTTTGCATCTAGGCCCAAAGTTAGGTTGCTACACCTGATTTGTATTAGTAATTCCAAGTTTATTAAATGTCAATGATGTTAGGGGAAATGCAACTTTTGAAAATGGTTTTTCTCATCTGGTGTAAATCACCTACTGGATGAAGTGAAGAAGAGAAGCTGGATTTACTATAATAGTAATTGTCATCATGGTGATGTTTTGCAGGCATATGTTTGGAATAATAATGTTTATGTAAAAGCCTCACCAACAGAAGCACCTGTGCAAATCACTCAAAATGGAGAAGAAAATAAAATATTCAATGGAATACCTGATTGGGTTTATGAAGGTAATTATGTCAAGCAAGTTTTACTTTACATTGTAATATAAACCCTTTGATTTATTGTAATTATTATTATCTCATTTCTTACCATTGAAAAGTTCAAAGTAATCAAAGTCTGTATTTAAAAAGAAACATGGATCCTTACCCAAGCTTAATACCTGGCTAGTGTGAGAATCTAAGAATGGAAATGAGTTTGCATTACTTGCAGTGTGCACTGGAAATTTTAGTGTGTGAATTAACATAATCTGATAGATTATAAATATTGATCTAACATCTAATTTCAGAACCCCAACAGTCAATCTGCAGTTTGGTATCTGAATTTCAATTTAAAAAAAAAATTCTATTAAAAACTTATGAGAACAGCATCTAGGATAGAAGAGCCAACTTATTAATTATAACTTAAAAGCATTTGCATCTTTTTCAGAGGAAATGTTTGGCACCCATTCTGCTCTCTGGTGGTCTCCAAATGGCAATTTTTTGGCATATGCAGCCTTTGATGATACAGAAGTTCCTGTTATAGAGTATTCCTTTTATTCTGAGGACACCTTGCAATACCCAAAGACCGTTAGAATCCCATATCCCAAGGTCTGTGTTATTTATTAAACATGTTTGTTCTGCAGTTTCATTAAGACAGTAGTCTCATTTAATCAGTTCCTGCAAATGAAAATATTGTCTGTCTCTCCTCAACAGCTTGCTGTGATTACTCTTTCTGAAGTCAACAGCATCTGGCAATATTAAAGTATTTTGTTATTTCCAGGGGAAAGAAAAAGGAAAAAAAAAAGTATGATTTAAGGTTTTGTTGTTTCACCCTAAGATTTGAAGGTGGTGAGTAGATGTTCAGATAAAAAAGCTCTTGGGGAGTTAAAGTCGATACAAAGCATTTAGCATTTGTACATTACATTAGGGTTGTGCACGGTATTGATAATGGAATCTTCTTCAACTAAGGTAGCATTTTCAGGTTTTGGATGCTTCCTGTATTGTGAGGAAAAGGAGGAATGTGATGAAGGAGTTTCTTTGCCCACACTTAAAGGTTTTTCAGTTTTAGTTGTGAGAGTGAAGCCTTTAGTGCAAGCAGCTCCTTCTCCTTCCTTCTCCTCTCCACGTGACTGTGCCCACTGCTCATGGCACAGTTGGCATTTGAGTGAATGGAGTGAGAGTCAAGAGTGCAAAGTGCTCTAATAGGTTCTTTCAGATGCTCCAGACATGGGGGGGTTTCATGTTTAACTTACCCATGTGAAGTTATTTAACAATATATGGGACTTTGATTTATCAGAGCAATGAACTTAAGACACAAAACAAGTACAACACTTAGAGTACAACAGTTGCACCACACTACTGAGTAACAGTACAAGCATGTTCCCATAGCTGGCCTCCATGACATGCTAACCATCACAGTGCTGGGCATCCCCATTGCTGGGAAGGAATAGATGGATTGAAACCACCTCAAGCCCATCACTTTCTTTAGTTCTTTTTGTTCATCATTGTGTTTTTATACTCTGTGTTGGCTTAAGGCACCACTATATTTCCCCTCCCACCCCAATCCGTGATGGTCTGGCCATCTCAGGAAGGTCCTGTCACTCCTGATTAACTGAGGCAGAATAGCTGGTACTGCTGGTTGATGGCTCAGCTCTCCCTGCTGTTTGTCTGGTGAAAAAGCCAAGCTCATGCCAAGCTCAGCTTCCTCTGCAGCAGCAATGGTCAGTCACTCCCTACCCTTACCAAAGATCCTGGAGCACATAGCCTTTGCCTGTCCCTTTGGAGCCTTCCCAGAGGGGTCCAGTGAGTGGCTTGGTTCACTAACAGCTGCAGGTGCTCTGTCCTGAGCATGGTGCCTGAGAAGAGATGTGGATGTAGAATGAAGTGCCCATTTCAATTATACGTTTTATTACAAAACCCTTTTGTTTAGTATATTGCACACTTCTGGGGGTGGATCAAGTGCAGCTACCTAACTGTTACGATGAGGTCTTGGCTCCTTAACTTCTGGAGAAGCAGCCCTTAGTGACAGTTATGTATCTGTCAGTAGCACTACATTAAAAATAGTGGAGTACGTGCTGCAGTCACAGTTTTGATTGTGATATAGACAGCTGTGATGTGCCTAGTTAATGTAAGGTGCTTCTTCCTTGGAGAAGCACTTTTCTGTGTGTTAGCAATGGATTTGACTCATTGTTAGGTACTGTGTGTGGCCTGTAGGATGAGATATGGTCAAATACTGCTTTGGGTACAGCAAGCCCAATGTAGTAATTAGTGTTTCTAAATGTAGTAGTCTTTCTTATCTAGAAACACATAACTAACAATTTTGTGTAAAGAAATACAAAGGATAATTTATGCATCAGTCTTAAAAACTGCATTTAGGAACTTGTCTTTTCACATGTTTGAAGTTGGCTGGTTTTACCTTTCTGTCTGTAGTAACTTATTCATCTATAATTTCACACGCTTATTTCACCAAGAATATTCTCTCTTCAAAAGTACAATGAAAAATTTTATTTTTAGGCAGGAGCTACAAATCCAACTGTGCGACTCTTTATTGTGGATACCAGATCATTTTCAAATTCCAGTGCTGTTGAAATTTATCCACCTACAGAAATAAAATCAGGGTAAGAAATTTTGATTAAATATTTGATTGTTTCTTTTGTTGAGAGAGGAGGAGCTTTTATATGTGACCTCCCTACATTAGGTGTATATGGCAGTTTTTCCCTATCATGCAGCTCTGGTAGCAACAAGATTTACCAGAGAAAATCTGCACAGAGATTATCCTCCTAGTGATTATATATAGATGGCATATTCCATGTATGTTATATTCAGAATGTGACAAGTTCTTGGCTCATCACATTCAGTGGAGTCTAACTATGGTGAAGTCATTTCACAGTACAACTTTAATATGAGCAAGTTTTGGTATAATCAAATTATAATATATGTATTCCAATTCGCTGGGGGAAAAAAAGGCAAAACAAAACAAAACCTTAATGGTAAGTGAAGATTTGATTTCACTGGAAGCAGACTCCTTGCTAAGGCAAGGTATCATGGTTGTCTTCAGATTTATACTTAAAATGTTTGTTTTCTTTGGAAACATGGTGAAAATCAGCACCTCTCACAGTAAATGGAAAATTGTATTTCTCAAAATGCCACTGGAAATGCACAACATGATATAAATGTATTTTGCAAAGAGCAGCTACATCGATTTAAAGTGCATGCACAGAGAATTTGGTATCCCAGATCTTGGGTTTTGTTTTTTCTTTTTGCAGTATTTTGCAAATTTTTTAGAGGTTTGCACTTATGAACGTGGTGGATATGAAAGCACAGGTTATATTGATAAACCAGAAAAAAACAAAGGAGGTCTGTTAGCTTGTGCATAAAATGTGCATTTTGTACATGGTGGCCAAAAAGCTGTAACTGGAATATCAGTGCTCTCCCATTTCAGTCCTCACCACAGTGTAAGTAACATCTATGTGTTAACCGAGATACGTGAATTTTTTTGAATATGTTGTTCTTTATCCTTTCATTGCAACAACACTGCAATAGCTAAATGTTACATAGCTGTCATGTGCTGGTTTTTTCCACAATTTCAGTGCCTCAGAATTAAAAGCCCATTCTGTTTTGCTCAGTACTGATTAAGATCTCTGCTGCTCTGTTGTCTTAGAGTTATGTTTTGCCTTTTGTTAGTACCTTAGGAAAGCTGATGTGGGGAGAATAACCATCAGCTGCCTTCCAGCCTTGTACCCATCTAGCTTACATAGGCTGAGTTATATGGAGTTAATCCATTTTAAAATGAATGTAACTCTGTAAATCAGGATTAATAGATAAGTCTTGAATGAAGAGTGCTTATTCTTTGTTACTTACTATTTCTCCCAGTGGCTGATCCAAATAATGGTCATGTTTCACTGTATGTGTCCTGCCAATTTTGAGGGAGCTGAATCTTGGGGAATTTTGCAAAAGCAAAGATATATGAATAGGAAAAGGCAAGTGATGTGCAAAGTAATGACTATTTACATGGTGTTTATTTGTACCACTGTATGACAGGAAGGGTTAATTTTTGGAGTGGAAAATTCTGGTTTTACTTCCATGGAGCCAAATTCTGAGTAAAACTAGAATGTACACTTGGTGGTGTACCTCACCCCACCAGGCTGGTTGAGGAGCGGTGCCCCTGCAAATGATTCCCTGTTACAGCACTATCCAGAGCTTGTATGAGCAGCAATTGTACTCCCACATTTGAAACACACTTCTGTTTCAGAGGAAGAGTTTTATTTGTCAAGGAAAACTGCCAAAATCTGGAATGGTGTGCTTTGCCATATGATGAGAGATGAAACCTGACACTTTTTGCATGAATGACCAGCATGAAATCCATACAGTGTTTAAAGACCTTTTTTGGCATCATGGGCACAGGCACCTGCTGTTGGCCAACAGGAGGATGAAGGGAATGGATGCTTCTTGTCTGAAATGATCTGTCCTAAAATAAGCCAACTTCTGAGTAAAGGGAGTTTCCAGATTATCCCCTCTCCGCAGCAAATGAGGAAGGGCAGTGCAAAACTGCTGTACTCTATGCTTGTGTTAATTGCAGCTTAGTTAATGTTTTGTGGGGTTTTGAATACTGAAGATGCATTCCCACTCTCTTACAACATTAAAATACGTATTATAATAGTACCTCAATAAATAACGCTTTTTTTTGTTTTCCTTGTAATTTCCATCTTGTCTGATGAATGATTTATAGTCACCGGAGCTGTTAACTTCTCTGACTTTGAAGGAACAAAAGTGATGGGACTAATTCCTCTTATACAAAACAAGGGAAACCACTATTATAGGTACATGAAGAACAGCAGTTTGGGTTTTTTTATTTTTTTCCAAACAACCTCCTGCAGACAGCCAGTGACGGTAGCAATTAAATGACCTACTGACTTCCCAGTCAAATATAAATGCAAAAATAGACCTTTTCCAAACATGATTTTGAAACTGCAAGCTAGAAATAAATCTGAAAGTTGTCAGTAACCAGTTGGTGTATATTTTCAATCCATCCACACTAATTGTAGTGTTCCCCCTTCCCCCCCTGCCCGAAACCACAGTGATCACAAAGATACTCTTATCACAAAACTTCCCACACATTTTTGTTAA
The DNA here is from genome assembly GCA_013390005.1 of Calyptomena viridis. Classification (NCBI taxonomy): domain Eukaryota; kingdom Metazoa; phylum Chordata; class Aves; order Passeriformes; family Eurylaimidae; genus Calyptomena; species Calyptomena viridis. The sequence continues at coordinate 56,076 of WEIV01030462.1, forward strand.
CTAACTTCGGGGAAAAAGGGAACATGAACTTGGAACTAAGTCAAATGTGCAAATTCCGGTTAAAAATGTATACTTGCCTTGGAGGGGAGGTTTGTTTTATTTTAGTTCGTAAGGCTTTGAGGAGATAGGAGAGATCTAAAATAAGAAAAGACAGTACATCTAACAGATCATAATGGTAAACAAAACCACTAAATTTTATGCAGTGCCTTTTTAAAATTAATATACAGGAATATTAATGGAAATGATATTTTTTTAAGATACTCCAGTTCTTTATGTCAACTGTTTGGTATTCTGAAGATGAAAGTAAAATATTCAAAGAGTAATATCTGCATTTGGTGTGATCTCTCCCTTCATTGCAACTAATGGAAATAACTACTAAATTGAACAAAAATATGTATCACTCAGAAAATGCTTACAAGCAACCAACTTCATGCAGCTAAGGATAAAATTCCAAAAATCTAAGGTACATACAACTTATTCAGAAGAATTTCCTCTAGATGCCCACAGTACAAGATTTATGAACAGTCTGGAGTAGCTATTATTTTATGCATTAGAGAATAGTGATCTGGCTGTTAGAATTTAATTGCAGTCTTTCTGGAAGTGGGTATGTACAAACCATCTAATTCTTTATTGTATTTCTGAAAATAACCACAGCATCTACTAGCAGAAAAAAACAATTGACAAAAAAATGGCTCAATTAGGTTTGCATAATTGTTTATTGTTGAAGAGTAGATTGAAATGAAAATAGCCAAATGAGTCTCATTCAGTGAATTGCTGAATGCTATCATATGGTGTGCTATTACAGAGAGGATCTTGAATATCTAATGCTGTTGCTGTTTTCAGGGATCATTATTTGAGTGTTGTAACATGGGTGACAGATGAAAGGATTTGTCTGCAGTGGCTCAGAAGAATTCAGAATTTTTCAGTCCTCACAGTCTGTGACTTTGAAAATGCTACTTGGTCATGTCCACAGGTAAGAAAAATTAGGTGGAAGAATTGATAAATGAAACTAGAAAGCTGTAGAGTATATCTGTATGTTTATCTTTGCAGAACTAAAGCCTAATGTAAAACAAACATAATTGTTGTTGGATTGTTTGTTCTTTCTTAGGGAAAACAACTTACGGAAGAAAGTAGAACTGGCTGGATTGGGAGAGTGAGTGTTCAATTTCTAAAACTGCTACATGCTAAATAATTCTGATAATTAAGAAAATTTCATATGAGCGTCTTGCATTTTGCAGTGCCTTATGTGCAGGTCTGATCCTCTCACTTGCTGCATTTTACATGTACAGGAAAAAAAGGTCTCAAATGGAGCTGCTATGCTACTCCACTCCTGGGTTTAAGCTTTTTGTTTTTTTGTGGGCAGGGGATTTCTAACTTCCAGACTGGGCTGACAGTGCAGCATGGGCTGGAGCTGTAACCATGTCTGTGACCTGTGCATCATGTTGACAGGACAAGGGGTAATGAAATTGAAAGAGAGTAGATTTAGATTAGATATTAGAAATTAGATATTAGAAAGAAATTCTTTGCTGTGAGGGTGGTGAGGTACAGGAACACATTGTCGAGAGAAGCTCTGGATGCTCCATCTCTGGAAGTGTTCACAGGCAAGTTGGATGAGGCTTTAAGCAACCTGATCTAGTGGAAGATGTCCCTGTCCATGGCAGTAGGGTTGGAACAAGATGAACTTTAAGGTCTCTTCCAACCCAAACTGGTCTACTATTCTATGACTTTATATTCAGCTTGCCAAAAAGCATAGTGCCCTTTCCAGACTCCTTTTTACTTCTGACCTGCTGCTTTGGTAGCAGTAGGTAGGGGGGAAAGGCAGGAACCAGGATTTAGAATTCCCTTTGTTCTGGGGGAGTTGCCAGCTGTGCTGGTTTAGCTGCTTTCCAGTCTTCCTGCCACCTCCAGAAAGATCTAGGGAATAAAATGTATGACAAAGTGTATCCTATTACCTTTGAATCATATTGGAAGGAAGGCATAGAGGACAAAAGTAATTTTTAGTATTTCAGGTTGCAACAGACCATTCCAGGCTCTCATTGAGGCTACTTATTTATTTATTTCCCCCTCACATGAAATACCCATTGAAGAGAAGTGGGGATAAGATGTATATAACTGACCAGATTAGAATTTTCCTACACTTCTGCCAAGCCAGCCACTACTGTCTGGATGATGCTTTCCAAGCTGCTTCTCAGTCCTGTTGTACATGGTAGAGAGTAGGCACCTAATGAACTACACAGAAGATCTGGGGGAAGTGAAGCAGAGACGCAAAAGTTCAGACTTGGAGGGAGAAATGAGTTTCAGAGTTTTTGATGAGAACACAGAGTACACTTTCCACTCCCGCATTTTCCACACACTGATTATGCTTTAGTCACTAATTCACTTTTGAAGTCAAAAATGAGAATTTAAAGAAATGCAAAGAGGGAGGCAACAGCAGGGATGAAATCATCCGCAGTATGAAGATGAGAGATCAACCCACCTGCTGTCAAATTTGATATGGAAAGGAAGGCCTTAACGCTGACACATTTTGCTTCTCTGCAGCAAAGGCTTCACAATTAGACAATGTGATGATCAAGCTGCAGACTTTGTAAACAGTTGTGCAAAATGAGAGGGCAAAATGCAAGTCTGTGCCATCAAACTAGGTTGTTGGTTTTTTGTTTCTTTTAAAGAGACAAGCCACTTCATAGGAGCTGTTGGAAGAAAAAATAATCTCACTGTATGATTCTTGGATTTGAGAAGGGAGTGGAGAATAGGGAGGATTGAAGAGGGGCTAGGAAAGGTGTATTTATTCTTTTGTTTTTACCTACTTTGGGATGCTAAAATGATACTTGACTGATAAGGAATATTTTTGTATATATGCAAGATGTATATATACACATACATATGTATACACAAATCTAAATTGTATATGTGTAAAATACAGACATATAGTCCTCTCTTTGGGGTTTTTTTGTATTTGTTTTTTTTTTTTTTTAATAGAGATGAAATTATATTTAATCTAAGAATNGCTAGGAAAGGTGTATTTATTCTTTTGTTTTTACCTACTTTGGGATGCTAAAATGATACTTGACTGATAAGGAATATTTTTGTATATATGCAAGATGTATATATACACATACATATGTATACACAAATCTAAATTACATATGTGTGTAAAATACAGACATATAGTCCTCTCTTTGGGGTTTTTTTGTGTTTGTTTTTTTTTTTTTTAATAGAGATGAAATTATATTTAATCTAAGAATGCACAGAAAAGCCTGTGTTACTGTAAAAGTCTTCCAGGTGATCAGCTAAGTTAGAGCTTGCCAGCTGAGTTGAAGGAAAGTCACATTTTGAAAAAAGCAAGACTGTGACAAGGGGAAAAGTAGCAAAATATTTGTCAGGTTACTTTTTGCAAAAATATTGCTTGGGAAGAGGGAGAAATCATTTGCAGCACATGGGTTAGGAAGACTTCATTTCTGTCGTTGCTTACTGAATGGCCAGAGGCAAGTTGCTTCAGCTTTCCATTTCACTTTCCATTTAAAAATAACGTCTCAGAGGCAATTGCATTGTGTCAGTTGCCTAATTAACATTTAGAGCTTTGGACATTTATCACAGAAGTAAGGTTTATTTCATTCAGCTCAGTTTCATTCCTCTTTTTCTACCATGTGTAACACATTCAAATGGCAGTCAGTAGAAGAAATTGACTCATTTCTGTCACTCTCAGTTGATAAATGAATAGCTCCTTCGTGAAAATATCATTCCAGTTTGTGTTCCCTGTCATTCTGTAATCACCTACTTACTAGCAAGATTTCCTCTTGGAAGGCAGCTTGTTTTTTTTTTAATAGACCAGGACATTTTTCACTGTCAAGTTAAAAAAAAAAAAAATTGAGTTCAAAGAATTTGTTTGCAAATGTATGTTTTAAAATGGGAAATTCATGAAAAACATGTATTTGCAAAGTTTACATTTTTATAGGTTACAGATGCATTGGACAGAATGAAACAGTGACTTTGAAAGTAGATGCACATTTTGTTTCCTAAAATGGTAAAAAACTAAGAACACCTGAAGTACTTCAAATTCAAGGGAGGGGATATAGATCACTACCAGGGCTAATACTCAGGAAATTTCTGCTGCTTAAGGAGCAAGAAAGTACTTTAAATGTGTTTACTTTTAGGGCAATGGCTACAGGTTCTACCTGCTAAGTCAGTAGGCAAAAACTTTTGCAATGATGCCTTGTCTGAAGTATTCAGACTCCCAGTGAGAGATATCAAAACCTAAATTTATCGCTTTGGGTCTGGAGTTTTGGGGTTTTTTTGCTTTAATAGACATCTCTCTTATGTTCAAGTTTCAGCCATCTGTCCCTCACTTTGCACCCGACAATGCTACGTATTACAAAGTCTTCAGCAACACAGTAGGTTACAAGCACATCCATTACATAAATGGCTCACAGGTGAGTAAGAATGTGTAGGACAGTCACTGCTGGCTTGTGTTTCCCCTGGTGATTAAGGAGCTTCATGTTCTACTTTTTACCTTGCCTTTCCTCCTGCTTCAGGCTCCAGTACCTATTACTTCAGGAAAATGGGAAGTAATCAGCATAGAAGCTGTAACCAATGACTTTTTGTAAGTATTTGTAAATAAGCTACTAATTCCTATCATAAGGGCTAGTAACAAGGGTAAACAAGCAGAGATGGAGAACAGGGAGAAGGTGTCATTTAACTCATTAAAAATCTGATTTAAACATGCAAGATAAAAACCTTTAGATATTTAAATGTAAATATTTTACCAAAACTAGTATCTTTTGCTTTTATAGATACTACATTAGTAATGAAAATGGTGGAAAGCCAGGAGGAAGAAATCTATATAAGTAAGATTTTTTTTTTCTGCGGTATGGGTAAAATGGTTGTTAATGAAAAAGAAAATATAAGAAAAAGCATTGAAAACTTAAAGATTATGAAGTTCAGTCTAATGTGGGATCCTCTCTTGAATATTTAATGAAAAAAGAGCATAAACTACAAAGATAAATATTTTTCTGTAAATTTAGTTAATAAAGGGAATTGTGAGAAGAAACAATCAATCCTCAAGCAACAAACCCCTAAAGAAAACCTCATGCTTTTTTTGCTGATTGTAATTTCAGTATTAATTGAACTCAAAAGTTTGAAGTCTTTTTCTCTAATTTTTAAATCAGTCTTAATCACTTCTGAATTTTAACATACTTCATTTGGCCATCTTATTTAAAAGGGATATATTAGTTTAGCATAGCTTAAAAAAAGTAATCTCTGAAATGAAGCTCATTTACTCTGCAGAGTTCTCTTGGAAAGCAGTCCAAATTCTACTAAATGTGTTAGCTGTGATCTGAATCAAGAAAGATGCCAGTATTATTCTGTGTCCTTCAGCAAAGATGCACAGTATTATCTGCTAAATTGTCTTGGTGAGTGTATCCGGAATTAATTGACATAAACATGACTCACTGCTTAGTTGGGTTGGGAAGTTCACTTCGTCAGGATCTTCAGATGTACTGCTTAACAATGATATGTGTTGATAACACTGGATAAATTCATTGGCAGTGGAAAAATGTACTGCCTCCTAAGCTCAGAAACACCTTGACGAAAATTACTAGGAAAAACTTGTTAGTTCTATCTGTCAGTGGACCTGGAAGAGCTGCAAAACACTCCTGTCCACTGCACATCTGCTCAAGAGCTTCATGGGGAGATCTGCCTGCACAGGCACAAAGCGTGACAAGCAGCAGGCTGGGTAAAGAGCAGTGCTCCATGTGTGGACATAAAATTAAGATAGATAGTGCTGGCTAAAAAAAACAAGACCAAGTAATGTAATCATAATGTAAGCAGTGGGACTGTAGTCTGTTTCTGACTTTTAAGTGCTTGCTGGACAGTACAAAGGATAAATTAATCAAAGGGTGGGAAAAATCAAATCCTCTCTAAAATTTCTTTAAACAGAAATGTAATGGGTTTTTTTTAAGATGCCAAGATCTTCCTTAATCTATGGCTGGAAGGACAGACAGCAGAGAGGGAATTGTTCTGTTAGGTTGTAAAAATGGTTGAAGATGACTGCTGTGGTCTCTGTGACAAGGCTTACTGATTGCCCAGCCATGGTCTACAACCAATGCATAGGCTTTGCTAAAGAGTGCAGTTTCAGTTCTTCAGTATCTCACAGTCTTGTGGTTCATCTGTGAGACAGTCTGAATATTTTGTGGGATCATTTGGCTCGAATTTGGGCCCTACTAACTTAAAACCCAGCTTGAGCAGACTGGAAGGAAACAAGTTTTGAGCTTTTATGATTCACCCATTTCCAATTACTTTACGAGGGTTGTGTTCCAAGACAGTATGAAAACATGAAGGTTTTGTGCCCTATTAACAGGTCCTGGCCTGCCCATATCTACTCTGCACAGAAGCATTGATGATCAAGGTATGGACTGTCTTTACATCTAATTTGTGTTGACCCAGGAAATGGCACTGTAAAATTTATTTTAATTTTGTTCTCATGGCTTAGTATAGTAATAAAAATGTCAATTATAATGGATAAATTTAATTTCAGATAGTTACTAGAAGAATGAATTATATAGCTTGGCATACGTTTATTCATAGTTTATTTAATATTATTTTACATTGTGCTAGAAAACAGTGAGTAATGTATGACTTATTTACTGGATGGATAATTGTTCAGTTTTTATGCAACTGCATTTAGAGGAAAAATGGGGAAAACAGCTTTCTGGTTACTAGATAAGGAAAACTATACTGTAAACATTGTAAACATTGAATCTGAGAGGAAAAACAAAAACTGCAGTGTAGGTTGCCATCATCTCAGATTGAATATTTAAAGTGGTTCATAATTAAAGAGCAGTACATTTGAAAAGAATTTAATATTTGAATCTTATTTACTCTGTTATTTAGTCCTCAGATACTTGGAAAATAATACTGAACTGGAAAATTCATTGAAAGATATTCAGATGCCTACAAAAAAAATTGGCTCCCTTAGTATAGGCGAATACAGTAAGTTCAAAACCATCTTTTACCTTTCTACCGTCTTTTCACCAAGTGCTTCAAGGTCTTCTGCTGAAAAGCATGAGAGAACAGATGGGTGTAGTGGGTATTATTGCAGTTATTCAGCACTTAGAGGCAATACATTTTTCTTTCTGAAATCCCAGAATATTCTTATTTAAAATATGCTTTTTCCATAATGTGATATCTTGATGTTTTGTGATGAAGTGGCTTAATTAATTTTTTCCTTCATAAGAAGTTGAAAAACAGAAGTCTCTTAAGACTGCATTAAATAAATAAGAGACATGAGGGTGAGGCACAAAGCTCGTAAGCATAGTTGAATTTAAATTACATTATAAAGTCAAGTAGGTTTTAATTTACAGGAGCAAGTTGCTTTGCTTTTTGTTAGCAGGTTGGAAAAGTGGAGAAGTTCAGTTTCTATGAAAAAGCAGACACAATCTAAATGGAAAAGCTTAAAAAAACATTTAAGCAACATTTCAACAGTATCACCTTTGGCTTTGTGTGGGGGAATATTTGGATTGAATATCCACATTCTTAAATACACATTCATGCTCCAAGACTACATAAACCTTAATACAGATTGGAACAAAATGCTAGAAAATTAACTGTTAATTCTTTGTGAGTGATCCTCAGAATTCAAGTAGAGAAAGGTTCTTGGTGTGCTTACAGGTTGAGCAACATAAGTAGACCAGCAGTGGGGGGCCTGGTACCTGTCTAAACTGTTCTTTCTCCAGCCTTTGCTGCTAGCTTTTCTCTTCATGACAAACTTCCTCTTGATAAAGTGAATGGATATTCTTAATAAAATTATATTTTACAAACTGTATGGAGTTTGGTCAGTCATTGCTAACTGTTCTTTTTGATACCTCCTTTCTTTCACTGTTACCTTATTTATATAATAACTCTCTTTATCTTTGTGTTTTCTGTCTTTTATTTCTGTCACATTTTTATTAGGGCTAAAGATGAAATCTTCCAGGCAAGATGGAGATTTAAAGATGTTCTTCGTGCTATCAGTTGTATATTCACTTTTTTAATTCCTCTTTGTTCTTATTACTTCATGTCTTCAGGGTAAAAGCTTTTGGGTAAGGGGAATCTATTTTTGATGTCACAAATAGGAGAAATAAATCCATATATGTAGTACTACTTCAAGTTTCAAGTCTGCTCACAAATCCATGTATATTATTGAAGAAGAAATCCACCCCTGTGACTATACAGTACAGAAAAAAAGTTAAAATTAGTATTTTAATGTGTTCAATTTAGATTGTCAATGTTTCAGTGTTCTGATGAATTGCATATTTGTATCTGGGCGAATTTCTTTAAGACTTGCACTCTGGTTATTACTGCAGTGCAGGCCATCAGCATTGTTTCATGGTTTCTTTGCAGCATCAGTTCTTTTAAAATTAATGAGTGAACAATTGAGCCACTCAGTTTGCAAAACTTACATGGTGTGCATTTAAAATGTTCAGCTAACAGCCAACTTGGGTGGAAGGAATAACATGGACGGAACTGGAATCAGTGTTGCTTCAGAAATAATAGATACTTGGCTATGTTTCTGGGATGCTTCACAAACTGTCATGCAAAGTCTATCTGGCAGGTTCAAAATATTTAGAATTTCTTTCTAATGCTGGGAGAGAAATTTTATTTTTGAGCCTGCCTTAGATTTATCACTGTAGAGACATAACAAGGTTTACATGTAAGTTTAGAATAATGTTACAAGACAGCATGGTGAGACCCCAAATTTTATTACTTTCTGCTACCTAACTGTAAAACACTAAAAAAAATAGATTAGCTAGAAACTTTTATTTATATATATTAGGACAGTCCAGATGAAACTGCTTTTTAATTTTTAGGGGATAGCTCAAATGTGCTCTTGCGTGAATTGCAATGCATGTCAAATTATTTCACTGGAGAACTGACCTAAATCGAACTCGTTTCACTTTTAGACCTGTGGTATCAAATGATACTGCCTCCCCATTTTGATTCATCAAAGAAGTACCCTCTGCTCCTTGAGGTGTAAGTTTTAAATTTCATGGCAATGTTGTGTTAATAGTCACTTTCATTGCTTTCAAATGCTCTCAGTAAGATCAGGAAACACAAAACTGGCATCTTTTCTAATTACTTTTTGAAGTAGTTTTAAGACCGAATGAAAAATTGAGGTGTATCCCAATATGTGGTGGATTCCTGTACCATAAGATGACATAACACATAATGAGCACATACTCTGTCAGTGGCACTGAGGCAAATACATTCAATATCTGATTTAAAAGCCAGGATGTTGGCGTTAGCTCACCTCCTTCTCTGCTCTTGAAGTTCATTGGGAATCGTCAATGAAATGATATTCCGGAATGAAACCTTGAATACTCCTTGTATCCTAAAGCTGTAATGTGTGCAATGTTGCATTTTCTCTGCAATATTTGACTGTCAGCTAGTGTTGACAAACATCATCCTGTGGTCGGGATTGCATTTGCTGTTGTTATTTCATAAATTCAAGACCATAAGCATGCACTGTTTGGTCTGTTCTTCCTCAGGCACTTCTGTTCGTGCTGGTCTGTTTTCTTCTAAGTGGAAATTATTGAATTTGAGCTATTCATTAAAATAGAAATTTTAAGCTTTTCCTGTTTTTACAAAAAGCTGACTCCATAAGGAAATAGCTGTTATTTGTTAGATACATTTTTTATAATGTAATTTGGTAGCACTGTAATACTTTTTGACGCTTATTGAACATTTTAATGAGCAGCCAGTGCTCTTGGCTTCTTAAGACTTGTTTTGATTTTGATACAATTTTAGTGGCATCTGGACCTTTGCCAGGATCACCTGTGCTTCACAGTGATCTTCGCATCAAAAATTCATTGGGAAGTATTTGGATCCATAGCTTGAATTAAAGAATTCTGAGTATTTTTTTTCTTTGCTTTTAAAACTGATGAGAAGGGGTTATAGAATTATAAGAATAGAATAGAAGAATAGAATAGAGTTCTGTTTTTTACTCTGTTGAACAGTGACTAGAGAAGTGTACTACACAGAATTTTACCATCAAGGCACTTACAGTATAATTTTGGAGTGGTCAAGTGTTTCTGAACTATTTTTAAAGTAAAAAACTAAGATTATAGTTTTCCTTCCTTTTTCTCAGCCTGCGTAATGTAGTTTAGACTGATGAGACACTAAAAATGCAGAAAAAGGTATCTTTCATTTTTCCGGATGAAAGCTATTTGTTCATTTCAGACGTAAACCAAATAAATCATGGGAATGGAACAGAAATAGTTAGAGAACATCACTTTGAAACTCAGGTGACTAGATATGCCAACACAAAAGAAAATTTGGCTTGGATTTCTGTAAGCTGCTTAAAGTCAAAATAATGAAAGTTTCTTATTAGAGCAAAAAGGAGTAAAACAAGAAAAAAAATCCAGTCTGGTTTTTTGATTAACAGTTGAAGTTTAAAAAAAGCATACTGCTTTTAGTGTCTGGCAAAGCAGCAGTTTGGAGTCAGTCAGTGATGCTTTTCTTGTTTGCTCAGTTTAATTTAAAAGTTTTTCCTCCTTTAGTGGCCAAAAATTGTTAGCAATAATTGTATTTCAAATGCTTGACGTGAGAATATGTGGACAGTAAATGCCTGGATTCTGTGGCACTTTTCACCCAGGTATGCAGGACCTTGTAGTCAGAAAGTAGACTATGCCTTCCGGATCAGCTGGGCTACTTACCTGGCAAGCACCGAGCAGATCATTGTGGCCAGCTTTGATGGCAGAGGAAGTGGATACCAAGGGGATGAAATTATGCATGCAATAAACCGAAGGCTGGGAACGTATGAAGTGGAAGATCAGATAACAGCAGCCAGGTGAGCTACAGGGAAAAGTCAACATTTGGTCCTTCTTTTATGTTCCTGTTGTGTAGGGGTAGAGGTTTTGGATGGTCATCTTGAAATTATTGTTAAAAACATAACTAAATTCTACATTAATTTTGTACACTCCATCGTGTCATTTGTGGTCCAACCCTTATTTTATGCTTAAAAAGAAAGAATAATAAATAATACAAATTTACCGTATCTCTGTTTATAGAGATGATAGCTGTCACATTAGTAGAAGAACATACTACAAAGGAACTTGGAGATGGAAGTTTCACTCCAAGCTTTTTGCAAATTTCTGTTGTGGCAGAGTTACTTGTATGAAATACTCAGCCTTTACGTCATAGTTCATGTTTGTCACTTGGTTTATGCTTGTAGTACCTCACTAAACCAAACATCACAGTATGAATCTCTCAGAATCACACTGAAGTGATCTTATGGGAGTGAGTTTGTGATTTTAAAATGTTAAGGAGTTTAAACAAGTAGCATTTCACAATCCTTTTTATTTAATGGTGACTGGATATACATGTGTGAGCCTGTCCCTTACTGCTGCAATTTGATCGTTGTGCATTGACAGAAAAAGGCAAGGCAGGTTGTGAAATCTAACCTAATACAATTCAGATGTCAGTGAGTGTAGTTTGAGGGATTTTAGAGTGACATATGCACAGATGTTTTTCTGAATTTGTTAAAGACACAAGTACCTGAATTACTGTGGTTTCATATGCGGTCACTGTGATGAAGTGGGAAGTGCTGATTTCTACCACAGAAAGAAACAGACCTGATGGAAAATAGGCACATCTCCAGAATGGCAGATACTTGCAATCCATTAAGTGTTTAATTATTCTGTTTGCTTTCAGAAAATTTTCAGAAATGAGCTTTGTTGATAAGGACAGAATAGCTATTTGGGGTTGGGTAAGTACTTGAATAATTTTGGCAGGCATATTATTTAATTGCAATTTGACGTGCTGCTGTATGTGTGAGGTGCTGAAGTACTTCATGTGAGGCACCTCTGGGGTTGCAGCACAATCAGTAACTGAACTGATGAAGTGCGTATTAAAAATGCCTGTATACATTGCTGCTTTGCAATCATTGAGGAGCCTTTGTAAAAGAAATTAGGACTACTAGAGTGATTAAAACAATTTAAAGTTCCTGTGTACAAGATGAACCAATTCTAAAAAGAAAAAAAATCCAAGAATGTATTCACTAGTATCTCTTTAGTTGAATGACTAATTTAAAAAGAAAAAAAATAGATGTGAAGTTACATGTGAACCAGCTGTGTGGCATGGTTATCGTGGTACTTGCCAGATTTCTCTAACTTGATGCACCTTTAAAAGCTGTCACATTAGATAGAAGTGTTTAATAGGATATATATATACCCTCTCAGCTGCAAGGCTAAGTGTGTGTGTAGTATTAGTGATTCTAGTGCTGAACATTCCTCTGTCCCAGGCTGCTGTTTCCCTGCTTTTTTGTGGTGTCACAGGGAAAGTTCTTGCATGCTCTCTTTAAGTATATGCACAATTGCGTGCAGGATCTTGAATTAAATTGCTAACTGAAATTTGTGCACTGTTGGTGACAGGCACCAGGGAATTAAGTGCTTGATGGCAAGATGATGCTGGTGCCTTTCCTTAGTAGCTTTTCTTCTGGGGGTAAACACCTCTGTTATATGAAGTCGTGTGTAATAGTATTAACTGTAGTGGGAGAAACTTCATTTCTGCAGAAAGAATTTACTTAATGCATTTGCATCTTAAGTGCTTATGAGCCTCAGGGTGAATAGTTGAAAAGCATTCCTCTTTGGAGCACGGTTGGAATAATGCACCCTAGATACTGAACCTGTGGGCAAAAAGATTTTATCTCTTGAGTTTTCAGATTGTCGGCCTCTCATTGTCAGCCTGTCATATGTACAGTAATCTCTTTCTGTGGGCAGGTTAGGCATTTATACAGGGGTTTAATTACTAAGCACATGTGTTATTTAGTTGATCTCATGAGATCTAAGAATTAAGTTGGAGCAAACACTTAAAGACTTTCAACTAAGATACAGTTCCATTTGCCTGTAATCTGGTTTCAAGGCAGGAATGAGATCCAAAAATTGCTCCTTTTTGAATGTAAGTGGGCACATTTTCCTAAATAACCCCTTCAAACTATTGTGAGAGCAGTCATTTGGGCAGTTGGTGACAGTGTTTAGGTATCTTGCTGCCTGGATGCTCAAGCATGTCAGATATTTCCTCATATATGTATCAGGCAGGCTGCAAGTAAATTTTCTGGGCGTAGTGAGGAGTGTGTTGCTGCACAGCTCTTCCCACAGACTCAGCAGAAGATCCTTTTCTTCCCAGTCACAGTCTTCCTCTTGACACTTTGGGGGAGAGTTTGGGAGTGAGCTGCCATAGGCCTCCTCCAAAGGGAGCTGTAAATTTTTGGATGCCCTGTTGCAACTACTCATCAGGCACATTGTGGGCTGGAGCTCTGCTTCCACCCACTCCCCCAGCACGGGAAGGGACACAGCGGTTCAGCAGTGTCTTGTTTCCTGTCTTTCACTGCTGCCTACGGTGCTACCAAACACTGTCATCCTCAGCTGAGTCACAGTTCAGCAGCGTTTGTGCCCTTTTTCCCCAGCAAGTTCTCATTCATCAGCGCCACAGCTGCCATGCGCTGTTTGATGCCTGTTTCCCCGACTGAGCAGGCTGGCTGAGATCTGACCCAAATTCAGAATGGAGTTCATTAATATGAAAAACACTAAGCCTATAAATGTCTGATGAACTGTGTAGCAGATGGGCCCCATCCTTTCCTTTCCGACTAAAATAACAGCAATGTTTTCTTCTCAGTCTTATGGGGGATATGTGACCTCCATGGTGCTTGGCTCTGGAAGCGGCGTGTTCAAGTGTGGAATAGCGGTTGCCCCCGTGTCACGTTGGCAATATTATGGTATGTGATGGCTTCCTCGTTACAAGGATTCCCATATGTCTTGCAGTGCACACGCTGCAAAGTGTTGATTCATAGCGCAGAACTTTGATTATCTACTAGATGCCATGTAAATGCCATTTGGTCTGTTTTTATGAACTCGTGGCTACTGCATTTCAAAATTAAACCAATTCGCTAAATATTATTTTCCATTTTAAAAAGTCGGATCCATAATTTCAGGTAATCTCTTTAACCTTTAATGAATGCTATATTATTGTAATATTTATAGTATTCCTGTAATGTGTCTGTGTTTGCTTTGCAAAGCTGCCACATGTTCTGATACCAGTACTGTGTGTCAGAAGTCCATCATGATTAGGTTTTGCATCTTCAAAATGCAACTTCACTTACAAGAACAAACTGTGAGGAGTAACAGTGAATTTGCATTGTAATTTACTCTCTGAAAGTAACAGAATAGGATAGGAAGTGCCTTAGGACTTTTTTTTCTTTTAGCATGTAAAATTTGGATTTTATAAATCTAATTCATCTCGATAATAGCTTGATGTGAGGAAAACCTAATCAAATGGACAAGTCTGTATGTGCTTCTAGCTTATAGTGTGTAGGACTGTACTTGCATGAGGCTACAAATAAAATGATAGAGGCCCTCCTCCCAGATTAAAAAAAAATTATATACATTTATAAATAGGTGCTGGCACAATGTGACCACATTTTGACATTTTTCTCCTTTGGATTTCTTCAAAAACATTCAAGGGAAAGCTTTCCCTGGTAAATAAGGCATAATTATCATTCTGTAACTAGCACAGAGGCTGTATGATAGTTAATTCAGCAAATCATACTCCCAGGTATTAGCAGTAGCCTGGTGAGGATATAACAATTCTTCATTATATTTTGGACACGAATATTGTAGCATGACAGAAAATTTGTCTAAAATTGCACTTCTGGTTGATTAGATAAAGAATTATGGAGGCATGCATACTCAGCATGAAAAACCTTCAGTGCAACAACTCTGATGAGAAGTCAAATGGACATTAGAATATGGCAGCAGAGCATTGATTTGTATGGCTTGAAACAAAGCAGCAAATCTCCAAAAGGATAAGACGGTGAAAAATATGTGGAAAATCAGAGAGACTTCATTTTTACTATGTATAACAGAGCCAAACCGAATCCTAATTTATTACTACAATTTCATTTTATAGATTTTTGGTAGTAAATATTTAGATTAAAAAGCTGATAGTTTTTTTCTGGGTTTTTTTTCCTAGTTATTTACTGCAGCATTTTCAGTGATTTTCTAAGGATCACTGAAAGAATAACAATAGGGAAACATTTACACAAAGTACTATATTAATATTCAGCATTCAGGTGTCCATGGCAACAAGATTAAATATTCTGAATAATGATTGTTACCTGCATGGCTCATTGTGAAAAACCTAGTTGTTTTTATTTTGTGGGTTTTTTTTTAGTTTCCAGTATGCATTGTTACTGTTTGTATTGGTGAGTAAAATTCATGGTAGCCAGACTGAAAATTAAGTAGCTGATTCCAATTTTGCGTTTTTTTGTTGTTTTTTCTTTTTTTTTAATTACAGATTCAATATACACGGAGCGATACATGGGCCTTCCTATAGCAAGTGATAATCTAAACAACTATAATGTAAGAAGGAAATCACTTCATTTTTTTTAGTATGTTGTCTCATTTCTAAACCATTGTATTTTTCTTTAAACAGTTTAGTTCTTTCCTCATGGGAAGAAGTAAGCTTTTTTCTTCTTTCCAGCTGGAACTGTTGCATTGTGCTTTTAGAGGCAGTAGTGTCATGTGTTTGGATTTGCATGAGGCAGCTTCTTGATGGATGGTGTGGGTTTTCTGTTGTGTGTTTGGGGTTTTGGGGATTTTTTACATCCACTTCCATTTGGGTACTTTGCAGACTGTAAAACAAGCTGTAAGAACTGTTTTATTTTAATCACTAAGAAACAAATTTGTTTTGGAATTTAATAATTCATGGGCAAACTATGCTTTATCTTAAATGTTTTCCACCGAAACAAATGTATTCCCATTATTTCTGCAGCGTAATTTTTTTAGAAATGGGTATTGTGTGAACTTTTCTGCTTAAGCTTTTTTCAGCAACATCTCCTAAATATTAGAAAACTTGGACAGGTAGGCAAGTCTGTCAGTACTGTGATCATATCAAATTGCAGACCAACTGAGAGCTAGAAGTGTTGGGGCTGGAAATTTGGACCGATCCCCATGAACACAGGTTGTCTGAAGCTTATTCTAAAATTACCAATGTTTGCACAGAAGTGAGGGAATTTCCATGTGTCCTAATGGAAGCAAAATACATGTAGATTTTGTCCTTGTTATGGCAGGATGAATCAATTGTTTGACTTGCTCTTCCATGTGCCAGTTGCTTTTTGTTACCTCAAGGACAGTTTGAAGCCACAGGTAGCTGGGCATAGGGCAGAGCAGCGAAACCTTCTGCTAGGTTTTGTTAAACTTCAGGTCTAGGTGAAAATACTGTGGCTGCTGGAGAACTGAGGGATCTGAGAAGGTACTTTGTGCCCTGATTGTTGGAATGTTTCACCAGCTCAGCCATGGTGATGCTGGAACCAAGCATGGATGTTAAAGAGATGGGGCATTCTCTGTGTTGGTAAGTAGGCTAGAAGACAGTTTAGCACTAGTTGTGTCCACTTAAAAAAGTGTGACGGGTAGAAACAAGGTGGAGAGTTGATGCGTTGATTTGAAAGTATGATAAAACATATAAATGCATACCTGTATGGACTGAAAAGTGTTCTGACATATTGCTACAGTAATCTAGTTTTGTCAACTGCTGTAGGAGACCTTCTGGTCAAGATTGAGGGCAATGCTGGACAACTTGGTACTGAGTCTGGCTCTTGTAACCAGTGAGCTGCTGGGGCCCACCAGGGACTGACCAGCAGCCTGCAGCCGCCTTCCTGTCTTTTTCCAAATGTTTCTTTAAGGCAATGGGAACAGTAGGAGGTCTGTGAGGTAGCAGTGTAAATACAAGTTACTGTCGCTGTGCAGAACGAACGTTAACGCTCTGGGTGCACAAAGTCATTCACCAGCTTCACGGCACAGATGGCAACAGAGGACTGTTTAATCCTTTCAAGCCAGGAGTCGGATTTTCTTGGCATAGTATCTATTGCTGGCAATGGCCACGTTGAAACTGCCAGTACCAAAGAGCTAAAGGTTTCAAATGTGTTACTCAGAGGACTAATTGGGGAGAATGGTGGCTAGATGGAGAAGGAGTAATTGCATAGATCAGATTGTCACATGTCGCTGCTGCTCCTAGAGATAGGAAAGTGCAACTTATGTCCTCGTTTGTTGTTAAAAGCTCCAAATAATATATTACTTGGACTTTGCTTTTAACCTGGAGGGGTGGGGTAGCTCGAGAAGTGAGTTTGTTGCTTTCCATGTAGCTATCAGTTGTGGGATTTTGTTGTTTCTGAAGACCTTTACTGACTTCAGCCCAGCATGTTCCTGGCTTACAGCCTCTTTGTTCTATGTCCCAGTCCCAATAGCCAGCCTCCTGGCCTCTTATTGCTGATGAGAGCTGTTTGCTGAACTGAATGTTTTTTAAAATAAATGAAAAATATGTATTGAAAGCTCTCCTAGCTGAAGCTGTTAAAGTGTTTCTGAACTGTTAACTTTGTACTGTCAGGTTTGTGTGCTGCATGATACATTCTCTCATATATCCTACTGCATGCACTGTAAAGCTGGCATGAAAAGTGAAAAGTTGCATAAACGCTTTTCTATATTAAATATGTGCCCTAATTTAAAAGAAATGAGACTGTGTACACGCCTGCTTAGAGAAGAGGCACATTGCTAGGCACCTTCCCAATGTGCAGCGTATTTTTAATGACTAAATATATATTAATGACTGTGAATATATAGACTCAAGAAACTAGTTAAGAGGGGCATATCCTTCCTTTGTATTACTGTGACATTACTTTTCACATTTACTGAAGGCAGAGAATCTGAGATGTTAAATATTCTTTGTCAAGATTTAAGTCTGAGGGATGACTCAACCCCTAAGTAGGCTAATTAGGTTTGTTCAGTGTCTTTTAAGGTAAACTATTAAAAATTAGAACTTTGTAAAAGAGAGGAGCAAGCATGGGTGGAGCTCCCAAAATAACTGTGAAGAGATCCTAGGCTGAATGGCAGAGAAACCGTCTGCCCAGAAGAAACGTCCTGGTGCAAAAGACTTGAGACTAAATCAGGGCAGAGCTCTAGAGGTCAGACATAGTAGCCATGTAAAGCATACCCAAGAGACTGTTCAACTTGTGAGAACATTATTTTGCGGTTCACTCTGAATTTGATATGCTTTTGGCAAGTGTTTGAAACAGTCATAGATTTGGCAATCCTTTTCTAGCAGATTTGAAATGTTCAGTCCTTAAGAACTGCTGCATCATTAGGTTATGCAAAACAGGGTACAATTTTGTAAATATGCCATCTTGTACTGATTTGACATTTGTTCTATTATCTGAGAATATGCTAAAGGGAGAGAGACCTTCAGTTTCAGCCAAACCTTAACTTGTTTGTGGAGTGCTGATAAAATGTTGACTGCTGTGTGATCTTTAGAAAAGCCAGTTACACTCAGCAGGGCCTGACTCTCAGTACTTGTGCATGTTACCTTTTGGGAGCCTTTGTCCCAGCAGTAGAACTATGAAATGGAAGGGGTATATAAAGTTGTATTTATTTGCTGTGCACTTGAGGTTTGTTCAGCTGATGTCGCTGTTGCTTTATCCTCTAACTGTGCCTAACTTGAGACTGGGAGCAATCTAGCAACCTTCTTTAAGGACACAGATGTACTGTGTCCTTAAAGTACGTTTTAGGGAACGGCCTCATCATGTTGAGTATGAGTACAGCAAGTGAAGCATCGCTTAGAAGTGATAAGAATACAGAGAAAGTATCTTGTGTGTTTCTTCTTTCTGAAGTATTTTTACAAATAACTTTATTTTGTTTAATGCTTGGAGGGGCAAAATAGTGACTTTTTTTTTCTAAAACTGGTTTTGCAAAGTCGAGTTCTCAGACATTTAGCTTGTCAGGCTTCCACTCACAGAAGGTTTGCTTAAAACAGCATTGATCTGCTGGAAGAAAGCTTAGCAAGGTGATCTATCAAGTTTCCCTCTGCACATGTGGAAAATGATGCATTCAAAAGATACGACTTGATTTTGGTTGTCTGTTTTGATTTGGGTTTTTTGTGTTGTTTTGTTCTGGGGGGGTGTTTGGTTGGTTTGTTTTCTGTTTGCTTTTGGTGGGGGTGGGTTTTTTGGTTGGTTTGTTGGAGGGTTTGTTTGTTTTGCTGTTTGGGGTTGGTTTTTTTTTTTTCTCTTTAATATCACTGGGCCATTTCTTTTTAAATTGCTCTTTTGGCCAGCTGCTTTGCCAGTGCTCCTCAATGCATCAAAGTCCTCTCTCTGGATTTTGGCACCTGGAAACTAACTGTTCTTACCCCATGATACCAAATAATTTCAATGGGCAAAATCATGCTTCCATTGTGTTTGGATTTCCATATACTGGATGGGATTGCTGGTGCTCTGCAACCTTTGACTATCAAAAGAGAGCAACTGCAGTTTTACAGACTAGAGGGCTGGGGTTTTTTCTCTCTGCTGAACTTGTTTTTGATTTGGTTGAATGAAGTCATTCCATGTATGAAAAAGCTGTGGTACACACTTCTACCATGAAAAAAGGAATTTAATATTTATACTTGCTTTAAAGATTCATGAGTGTACAAGAGACATAAGGAAATTAGAACACTTCTGTGTCTTGGCAATATAAAGTATTTGATTTTTTTTTGAGGCACTAAATGCAAATCCCTGTGCAAGGATATAGCCTTAGTTCAAGGTGGGGAAGGAAAAAACCAAACCACTACATCCTTCAGTTCCTAATTTTTCTCTTGTCAGCGTAGGTTGTTGTTTTATCAAGCCTGAAAAGTTTTGTCCCTCTTGTCCCTTTTCTTCTTTCCTCTCTTGTGGCAGAGCACTATGGTATTGCCTTTCCTTACCCAAATTAAAGAGCTTATCTGCAGTCCTTGCTGTCTTCATTCTTTAGGTACAGTAGCAAGTTGGGGCTACTGTGTTCTTACTGTGTTTTAAATTTCTTGATTAATATTACTGATTATTAAATATTTTCATTGCTATATCATGTTGCCATTCCCAAAATATAGCTTGACTTCTGTTTAGAGATGTGGTCTAATGTTTTTTTCCTTCAGGCATTTCTCTGCCATATTTGGAGAGAGCATTATTTTAAACTTCTTGTTACCCAATTTTACTTGAAATTGAGGAACCATAACCTCTCTTGACTTACCTGCAGGTAATCTAGTGTGTATTTTAGTGGGGAGGATAACATGTGTAGCCTCTGCAAGATCTACGCTTGCCATTATAGGGTGCACTGTTGCCATGGCAACGTTTTTTTAACTTGTCTGCAGTCACACAGGAAACCTATGGCAAGCGGTGTGCTGCAGGGTAACAACATGTTAGCAATGCATTAAATGTGCACCTCACTCGCCAAACTCTTCCCCTCGGGAACTGCCTGTTACTTTGCAGCCATAACCCTTGGTAATAATTACAGATGGGAGCAGAGTGGTTTGAGTGTGAGCACGGTGCCTTTGGATGTGTGACCATGCTGCTTCGTGTTTCAGAGAGAGGAAAGCAAGGGTGCTTGGTTTTATCTGAAGGACTCCAGGCTGTGTCAACAGGAATCAAAGTCAGTTGGTAGCAAGTCATCTTCTAATAAATAGCACCTTTTTTTCTTTTTTTTTTCTTTTAATTTCAGAGTTCAACAGTAATGGCCAGAGCTGAGAAATTCAAAGAAGTTGAGTATCTCCTTATTCATGGAACAGCAGATGGTGAGTTGCAGTTAATTAGACATTTTAGTATTACAGACAGGTTCGCAATTCTACTACTGACAAAACAAAAGCATGAAGGGGCAAGGCTGTTACATTTATGTCAATAAAATAATACTGCTTTTTGCAACTAATCTGCATTTCAGTCAGCAGTGCTGGGGAGTCTAGTGTGTTCATTGCTTTGCTTTTCCCCCAGTGTATTACAGAAGCAATTTTTTGTTTACCTTTTTCCTCTTCCACTTTTCAGATAATGTTCACTTTCAGCAAGCAGCACAGATTTCCAAAGCTCTTGTCGATGCTGAAGTGGATTTTCAGGCAATGGTATGGTTCTGGTTTGTTTATCATTATACAAATGAGTTTGTCATATGAGAGTAATAGTGTAAGCTCCCTGTGGTTAGGTATAAATTCATTGCCATCTTAAATGAAAGTTCATATATTTGCATTTCAAGTTCAGTAACTGAAATTTTAACATAAGAGCACCTATATGTTTTCTGCACAAGGAAAACTGTAAAGCAACTCCTTCTCATATTTGACCATTTACCTAAACTTTCATTTTGTTGGTTTTTTTTTGTTTCAGACCACAATCCCAGTCCCAGTCTTTGCATATACCTGATGTGCAATGAGTAGTACCTTACAGATAGGATAGAAGGAAAGGTTAACTGCGGCTAAGTCCATGTTAACCTGTCCATCACATTTGGTGTTCGTGGAACTTGTAAGACAAGTAGTTATTTGCCCCTTCTTATGCTCTACGTAGAAGCTCTCAGCCTAAAGTGCAAGCTTGTCCTTTCCTACATTCTCTAGCCCTTGGAGAGCAGTGTTACAAATGATGAAATGTAGAAGGAAGCCAAGTGCACCAGTGCATGGTTGTCCTTCAGCCAAACTTGAAGGGCATACAGGGGGAGAGGTCAGGCACCTCTCTTAACTGAGCAGCTGCATTTACCCTACACACAAAACAGGGGCAAAAGTGTCATAGCAGCTTCCTACCCTCTCATGTCTTTCCCTCCGTGCTGAAAGCCTCATGCTGGGATAATTTTAAATGGCTGCACATGTTTTTACATCTATCATGTTTGATCTATATAATTTAGATGTAGCTGCAACTAACATTCTCTGTATTTCTCTTTCACACAGTGGTACACTGACAAAGACCATTCCATCTCCGGTCAAGCACATAAGCATATTTATACCCATATGAGCCACTTCATAAAGCAGTGTTTCTCACTGCCCTAGAATCAGCATTTTGCTTGTTAGTGATGGTACTTCTCCAGAAAACTCTCTAGATAATGTACTCTGAGCCAGTATAAATCACCCTGAGATAAGAGCCAGCTCTTGGGATACCGGTGTACACACTGAAATGCTTATCTTTATGGTTTCTGTTGCTGAGCAACCATTGCATTTTTATTGATTGTGTTTAATCAGGTCTTAACATAACCAGAATGATGTTACAGACTTTTAGGAAGCATGGTACTTGCTTGAGTAATTACTTTTTGATATTTCAGTCTAAAAGAGAAATGATTCAGTTTGCATATTAAAGTAATGAAAAATAAAAAATGTCACAGAAGAACTAACGTGGAGATCAGTTGCTGAATAAAAATAATAATGTTTCCATCAAAAATGAAATGAACCCTGGGATCATTTCTGTGAAAACACTGACTAAATTTTTTTTGCAGGAGTTCTGTAATGCTTGACTATTATTATTTTAGAATCAGTATCAGGAATACTGTGATAATATTTTCTTTGCAGAAGGAAACACTGTTTAGACTGCGGTTCCTTAAATTACTGTTTTCTCTGCAATCTCCTGGATTACAGCTGTAGCAGTCTTGCAAAGAAAGTATGTAACCAGCTTTCACCAAAGATTTTGAATGATACCTACTCAAAGTAATGGCACTGAATTTCCTTGTTTGCTTATTATATAGTACTGTCATTTTTGCTTATTTTATAGTAAAAAAGGCTGCTACTGTGGGAATCTGCTGTGGTAAAATCTCTGGGAACTCTAGAAGCCCACTACTGGGGTTTTTTAATGTAGAAGTTTCTTATTTTCTGATTCATAGGATCTGTTCCTTAAACTCAAACACAAAACATTACAATGCAAAATAGCAATCACTTAAAGCAAGGGCTGGACTATGACTCTCATGCAAACATGGTCTCTGGCAAACCTGCTTTACCTTACAGTCTGCCACTAACTGTCTGCTTTATGTTTGGCACTCCAGGTAGGCTTCTCCAGCTGCAGATAAGATTAGTTTTCTCAATTTCACATAGATAGAAAAGATGCAACCCACTTGTACTAAACTGTGCTGCTTCAAAATAAAGACAAAGTTATGAAAGGAGGTGTAGTCCATATCATAGAAAACATTGCTTCAGGAAAAAAAAATCCTAGAGTTTTAAAAAAAATCTTCATTAATTTTGAGGAAGACTTACAGTGAAGCTTCTGGTTTTGTGTAATGGTAACATGTAATGGAGTGTGACATGATTATCTAACACTTAGCTTCTTGATATTACATGCCAGCATGTGGGTTATTAGTGACATTAGGTGTGAATGTAAAAGTACTCATACAGACAGATGAAGCATGGGGGAGAATGTTAAGACACTTTGTGCAGCTTGTCCTTAAATGATAAAAAAGAAGGGAGCCTGAAAATAGAAAATAACGTTTTGTTTTCACAAACAAACCAACAACTCCTTGACTCACAAAATAAGGTATTGGAGGTTTTTTTGAAATGCATTGGAGCTGGGTTTTACAACTACTATCTTAGGTTCAAAGCAGTAGTGGTTCTAATGTAGACTGATGTCT
>WEIV01030462.1:83941-95198 GCA_013390005.1 Calyptomena viridis
ACCAAGTCTTCAACAAAGAGTGGCAGGGTATCTAAAAAAACCAGATGTTTCTGAGAACAAACCTGTAGCAAACACATAACCTACCAGGTTTCATGGGAATAATTCCTTAACTAGAATGAATGAGAAATAGGCTAAGTTACACAAGGCTTAAAGAAAGCAGGATCAATTCTCAAATTCTTAAGGCGATTCATGCACATTTTTACAATCATCTGACATTTTTCTTCACATAAAAATTGCTTTAAGGATACAATTCAGTTCAGCCAAAGCTTACTTCTATGCCTACAGCAGCTTCCAGAGGTGTTAATGGAAATAGCTAAAGAATACCAACTTCTGCCACTTCAACTGCCAAATCTGTCACCTTCTGTAGAACAGGGATAGGCGGGTGAATTAAAAGTGCAGCAGTACAGCAGGCAGGGAGTTACCTGTGCTTAGTAAAAGCAAGCACTGAGGTGTTGTGTGCCTTACAGTCTATAATATTTCCACATTTTAGGTGCCTCTGTGATAGCAGGGAAGTCGTCTTTCTATTTAGGATTCACATGTCAGCATCTCCTGCAGGTGTGGGCTTTAATGCCTTGAGAAGTTTGGGAAGAAAAAAAAAAGAGGGACAAGTCCAGTCTTTTACCAGTAAAACATGTAACTGGTGGATCTGAAAGGGAGTTAGAGCTCTCTTCCTCCCTATTAAAGATGTAGCCTAACAAGCCTCAGCAGGAAGGTCTGAGATGTGGGATTTGCATATCATCAGGTAGAAAAGGGAACTCATGCCATTTGCAAAGCGACAGATGCCACTTTCTCTAATACTTTAAAAGACCAGCTAAGTCTACCTTGTATACGTGGTCAGATCTTCTGCATATGCTTTGAAATTCCTAGCTATCTGAAGGGCTCAGTATTGTAACCAAAGAGAGAGGAATATTTAATTACATGTAGCAAAGAGGACTGTGTTTCAGAAAGGTGCCTTGGTGTTAAATTCTACCACGACATGCTCAAAGACAGACCTTTAGAACCCTAGGAATTTTAATAATGAAAAATTAAGCTTGGAAAATTGTGAAGTTCACATGCCTCTATGGTTAGGTAACAGTTGACTGAGTCTCACAGAAGTCCCTTCTTTAGACACTTAAAAACTGTTAGGAGCCTGGGATGAGAGAACTGTCACACATTATACTACTTCACAGAGCCAGGGGCAGAGCAGATCTTACGATAGAAATCAGTGCATCAGGCCTGAGAAGTCATTTGTATAAACCCTTCCTGCCTAAAATCTCTCTTTGCAGATGATCTTAGTTTATAATTGGCCAAGTCAACTCAGCATTTAATTACTATGAGGAACTTCCAGATTTTATGTATTGCAGAAATCACACTGTTATTAATTGGTCTGTGCCTTGCATAAAAAGCATTACATGAAATCATAATACAATATAATAATTTAATTATCCCCATTTAAAAATATTTGGGGATATTAGTATAAGAAAGCAGACCTGACAGCAGGAAAAGGAGTGATAAACACTTTGTAGTTAAAATTCAAAAGGCATCAGTAAAACTTATTTCAAAACATGATTTTTTTCCCCTATGGTACCATTCACTGAGGGAATTGTGTAATCTAATACTAATTAATTAATAAATAATAATACTAATCTAAAATAATTTTGATCATTTGCAAAAGTTATTCTTATAACTGCTACCATTCCAAGTTTTCTTTTTTCTCAGTGATTACCTAGGATTGAGTTACATATTCATCTAATGATACATGCATTATGGTTTATAATTTTTCTATAGCTCCGTGCCTAATATGATTTAAGGTTAAAGTTGTCTATGGTTTTGCTTATCAAAAAGCAAGCCTTTCAGATTTAAAGTTCTTTGAATCTGCTCCTGTCTGGGAATCTGAGACAAGCTAGAGCACATGAAAATGCAGGATTTTAGAGTCTTTAAGGCTGTTCCTTTAAAAAGAACACACATACCTAAAATCATAAAACTCTTTTCTCCTGAGTCTTTGTTTTCATGAGCAGACTGAAAATGAGCTCATTAGAAAATCAGTTTCTATTGTACTGCAGTGGAAAGGCCAAATCATCACTTATCAATGTTGTCTGAGCCACCATCTATTGTGGATGCTCTTTGCTCAGAGGGTCTTTGAAATAAAACCAGTAGATGTTTATCATACCATCAAAGAAGCAACATCCACCTGAAAAATTACAATCCTGCATACCCAGGGACTGTGAATGTACTACATCAGGTTCTTTTCTTTCTCCAGGCTTTCACGGCCTGGACAGCAGAGGCACTTAAAGTGAAAAAACCCTCCAGCACATCCTTCTCCCATACACCACCCTGATTTCACTTGACACATGTAGGGTGGAAGGCAAATCAGAACTACACTGTCTGAGACTGTCAGTGAAATATCATCAAAATGATAACATTAGTAGGCCACTGCATAGGTTTCTGAAATGAAGGTTCTCTGGTCATCAACTGTTCAGTCTTGTTTAGGGAAATGAACAACGCTGAAATGTTTTGGGGTGACAAAAAACATGTATCACAAGCTTTTTCTTTTACTGCAACTTTTCACCATAAAACAATGACTAGCTGTTTCAAACACTGAACTTCTTTTGAAAAGTACATTTAGAAATGGGCAGAATATAATTTTGCTTTTTAAAAAAGAAATTCAATTTAAATAACTACATCTATGTTACTATTTTTATACATAGTAAATTTCAAATTTCAATATTTGACTTTTAAAGAAGAAATTATACATTCCTATTTGAATTTTCTTTTCATTCCTTCTCCCCATAAACTACACAAAGTCAAGTCACTTTCCTAGGTGACACCATTTTGAATTGGAAGACACAATCAAGCAAAAGGTTGGGGACAGGGTCTTACCTTTGGGGAATCAGCTTCTAGAGTGATTAGGAAGGGGAGCTTATGACAGAAGTGTGATACGAAACAATTAAATAGAAAATAGTTAAATTTATGGAAGCAGAGGAAAAATTCTCTTTAAAAAAAAATCACACTGTGCTTGAATTTTGTATTTTCTTATTCCTGTAATAACTCTGTAGCACAGATAGAAGACCGTGGCTTCATTTTACATTTCTCTGGACTAAAATTTAAAATTATTTAACTGTTTTGAGCACAAGTGAAGTAGGCAGAAAAACGAAAAGAAGTGATGCAATCTTAAAAGTATTTTGGCTCCAAATATTATTAGATTGCATTCAGAGTACTGGGTTCTTCATACAGCTATTTCCAGGGCGGTGATGATCGCTACTTTTTCAAGAGGAAAGAACAAAAGCAAGCAGAACAAACACAACAGCTGGTGTACCATATCCAGGTGGAGGCTATCCAGGTGGTTCATTACACAAGCATCAGACATGCTCAACTTCATTTTTCACTGGAGCATAACTAAGTACCATGCAAATATTTGTGACTTTTTTTTTTTTTTTAATAAATAGTGAATTTGTGTTTTGAGTCAGAATATTATGACTGGACAAATAAAACTGCAAGACACTAGAAATCTTTCTAATCCCTAGCAAAATATTCTAAGATGGGTTTGACACCAATATATAAAGTACAATGCAGTAAAAAATTTAAGACCTTTTAGAAGGAAAGCTTGACTCCTTATCTTTTGCATTCTCTGAGGATATCAACAATGTCTTCCACACAGCAGTTTTTGCCATTTCGTCAGAAATGTTTATCACAGATGGGTCATCTCTAGACAAGAGAAAAGTAAATACACAATAAAACAATCAGCCATCGGTCTTTGTTACTTATTAACTCTATAATAAAGTCCTCAAAAACTGACAGTAATGACAATAATTAAGTGCAATGTAAGTTAAGAAATTATGTGAACAATTACTTAAATATTCTCTTAGAACATCTTAGCGCTTTTTTAGTATTTTCCACCTCAACACCAATTAACCACAGTAACATCTAATAAAATATATTGTGTCATTCCCAGCTGATAGACAAGAGGAAAATGAAGATGTGTGGAATTAAATATTGCCAAAGATCTCAGCATGCCAGCAGCATAGTTGGACCAATAGTTCCTAACAGTTCTCAAAGTAGTTATGCTCTGAAACTCCACCTACTTTTAAAACAATTTTAAAACCAATCAAAAGCCTTGACAAAATAAAATTTTTAAGGGATCTAGTAAAAATGCCCCCATTAAACTAATCAGTAGCTTTAAGCAGCACTTTGTAGCCATTATGCCCTTTGCTTTACCTGGACTACTCCAAGTATGTATTTATACACTTAAGAGTAACAAAATCTTAAATGTGTTAAGGGCCTGCCTGTACATCATTCCTGACTTCACAGGAATGTAGCTTTTCAGTAACCTCTCAATACATTTGCTATCATGTGTTCTGGGGAACCATTTTTAACAACCAATGTCTCGACTCTTCTTTTTAGCTATAGGACTATAAACCTTACAGTACAGAGAGTCAAATATTACCCAGGCAGCTCTACCAACATAAACACACTACAGGTCAATAGAGATCACACGGCAAGATAAATTAAGCTACATACTGCTAATATAAATTAGAACAAAAAAGTATAGACAAGAGAAGAAAAAAACAGACCATTAGTATGGTGAATCAAAAGAAATAGGCTGGGATTTTTCAAACACAAGACACTGATTTACATTAGGAGACATTAGGGTAGCTATGTGTTAAAATGTAAAAGAGGTGCCCACTCTTGAGATAGTGTTCCTATAAATTCAAAGTTCATTAATGCAGAGGGTACTGTCACCAGATATTTCAAATCTTTATTAAGAACTTCTTTCTGAAAACTGGAAACAATATTCATTCCTTATGGGCCGGCCACATGCGTTATTACTATCTATAACATAGATAAATTTTCATGCTTTTTAAGTTGAGTAAACCCTGCATTATGCCTTATCTATGCTGGGCAGCTCTTGATTCACTTACTATCTTACACAGATAGGATCTTAATTACAATGTTTTAAAATGTATTCCCGTAAGAACCTAGTTTTTCTGCAGTGTGTTAAAAGCCTTTCCTGGCTTCTTGCTAGCATCAGGGTGAAGGGTTTGACTTGCTCTACATCTTCCTTTTGTATTGTGTCTGAAGATAATGTTTATTATGAACAGTCTGATCCTGCAGTCCTGCCCCATGGAAAATTTCAACTACTGTGTCCTTTTCCTAGAGACTGTGAGATCACAGCCCAGAGAAGGGCTGAGCTTGTTAAATACTGCAGTATATGGTTCAGTTCACCTATCCATACCACACAAACATCCTGACATTCAATAAACATTAAAATAAACATGCCACAATACTTATTCAATTGCAACTCACCTAAAAGAGGAAAGGTATATTTTACCTGTAATGTCCTTCTAGCGGTAACTGAACAGTCCCTTCCTCTTCCATTGCTAACATACTCTGCTCTTCCTAGAATGAAGGAGTTTAGACATGAGACAGGATAAGATGTGAAAAGTGAAATTTACGTACTTTAATCCTCTTCCCATTTTCTTTATTTGAAGTTCTTAAAGCAAGATCCTTTTCAACTCTTTTAATTAAAATATTTGACATTTAAAACCTTCTATTTTAAAATATGTATCTTCACTTAATATTATTTTTAGTGCCAAACAGAGCATTGTTTTGTAACAATAAAGAAAGAGGAAAAATAGTAACACTGAGTGTTGTGGTTTTAAGTAGCCAGAGTTTTTTATTAGCTGGGGGGGACTAGGAGAGAGGCTTCTTTAAGAAGCTGCTGGAATTCTCTCTGCTCTAAGTTAGCCAAGGTCAGCCAACAACGCCTCTGTGATAACACATTTAAGAAGGAGAAGAAAAAAGGCAAGGCAGAACATCATGGCAGCTTAAGAGAAAGGAGAGTGAGAAGTTTGATTAACACCAAGGTTGGAGAGAGGAGAAAGAGAAGATGCCTTAAACACTGAAATAGGGCCCCAGCAACCTGTGGGGGATCATAGGAGCGAAGATTCGCCTGCAAACCCATGGAAAGATTGGAAGATTTTCACGCTGGAGCAGAGAAGTGCTGGAGGAGAGAGGCTGTGATCCTGTGGGACATTTGATGTCTGTGTCTGGAGTAGGGGGACCTGATGGAGTCCTGTGGGCTGTGGGAAGAAGAGACCCACGCTGGAGAGGACCAGTAGCCCAGGGAGACCCACGCTGAANGAGCAACTGTATGGTGAATTTTAAATAATGGATAACAGGATATATGCATTGATGTTTACATGCAAAAATTAGGGAAGTCGATTTAAGTTTGCATACACCATTTTAATACTAATAAAGTTTTACTTCAGTAAAAGGTACTAAGACAAGACACCCAAAATTAGTTTTCATTTGAAGAGAACTAGGAGATATAGCTACTGAAGTTCTTTTTGTGAAATAATTACAAATTTGGAAAATCTGTCTTAGCAGGAGGGGAGAACAAAACAACACCCCTCAAGCACCATTTCCTGCCTGCAAGAACAAAGGAAAACAAGTCTGATCGTTCAGACATCAAGTCAAGGCTGCACAGAAAGATTCTCAATGTTCACGTCCCTGTTAGTTCCGGAAAACCACAGCCAGGAGGTTAACATGCCTTCACAAGAATATAACCATCAAATCCTGCTCTAAATTGTTGCAGTGTGTGTGTATGAGTGCAACAGACACCCACGGACCTCCACAGCTTTCTTCCCATTATTAGATGGCTTTGTAACAGTTTTCTCTGGTGCCTGTCTGAAAGCATGAGTTGGCTCTTCCAAAAGGTAAGTGTACCATCACCAAATCCCCACATCCATCACACATGCTGATTGTTGGTATTAGCTGGAAGAGCCAGTACAATTTTCCAAACCAACAGAATTTCAGTCCTCTCTGCTCAGACACTTTTTTCTTCTATACTCTACTATTACAACTATTTTAAAAGTCACAATGTTTTTTTTTCCCCAATTGGGACAAGTTCTTTGTTCATTCTTATCTTGGAAAGACTTAACTGATTAACATCAAAGTGGCTTCCAGAGGAGGTCTGTGAGGGAAGGCATGTATCATATCCACTATATATGTACAAAGCCCTGGAAAAACATGGCCTAAAAATATAAAAACAACTTAAGTGATGAAATTAGGATCCAATCAAGTAAGTTTCAGATCCTGTCAACTATACTTCTGAATATTCTTGTGGGTAGAATACTTCTATTTTTAAAAGCTGTGTGATAACAACTCTCCAATTAATTCCTTAGGCTACATGTCAGAAGTTTTTTATTACTAGTTAATTTTGTCATTTCCAGGCTTCACAGCTTCATAAGTTTTTGACAGTTGAACAGTTTTAATAATAGCTCCAAATATTTAGAAATGCCAAAATATGTAAAAATAACCTCTCAAAATAGACAGTGAATGAAATAAAGTAACAACAGTAGATCTTCCCAGTTTTGTTTTCTGATGCCATCCTATCAAGCATGGGAAGAAAAGTGACATATAACCAAAACATAAGGATAACAAGGAATTCTTTCCAATAACCAGACCCACAGGAAGACAGCTACCTTGGTTACTTCTGGTTACTCTGAATTGTGATGACAACAGATACTATGATGAAATGACTCTCTGGTTTGCTTTCATTCAAGGGGGAAAACAATGACTCTCATATTTTAATTTCAGCCCAATACTTTTACAGGCACATACTAAATAGTAAATAATCATCATGATGTTTACCACCTAGGCAAAATCTTTGCCACAGAACATTCCATGACAGTATGTTGAATGCGTCAAGGAAATCAAAGCTAGAGTTCTCCAGATTACAGATAAGGCAGTGAGTTGTCAAAGGTCACAGAAGAATCCTAAAGGCAGAGAAATCTAGTTTTCATAGTCACACATTCAAATTATTACCTCATGTCCTATTTCTGCAAATAGACCTACTAATGGGATTCCTTAACACACATATTTCAGTGGTCTCAGATCATATCTCAGGGCATCCCTAAGGGTAAATTCCTGATTTATCCATTCATATTGTCTAATTTTTGCAGTACCCTTGCACCACCAGAAGTTTATGCTTCATGGCTCCCTGGCTTTTGCAGAGGTCTTCAGGGCATCTTAGAGGGCATAGGCAGAACTGTCTGCAAAGTCTAGAAGTGACCACTGACTGCCCAGACTACATGGCATTACCTGCGTATTCGCCTCCCACTGCTGCCACAGCCTCACACTATGCTGCCATTCAGAAGTGCTGATGCAGGACACATGCATCTCACTTAAAATAACCTGACAACCAACATATTCTAACTACTGCTCCTGCAGTTTGCGTTTCACCATTGAGACTTGTCTCTCATTTACTTGGGCCCAGTCCTGAGGTTTCCTAACAGTTGACATTGATCAGGTGGCTGATACCAAAGTCAAAGGACAAAGACTTTTGTCACACATAAAGTTACTTTATATCCCCACAGTTTTATACGGTATTCAAACAAGCAATTTATGAAGCAGGAGCTGATAAATACTATGAAATAGATGCAAAATTGGTTAGAAAGCTACAACCGGAAAGATCAGTGTTCCACTTTCAAAATATAGGAACATTCTGAGTGAAAACATGTAAGAGTCTGTCTTGTATCAAGTTTATAAGGAATTATCTGAAAAGCGTATTTTTTGAAAGAAGTCCAGATCTGAAACAGCCAACTGGGTGATAATGCCACAGGCTGTAAATCAGAATCTGAGGATTTGTTCAACAGGGTTAGCACTACCTTCCTCATTAAAAAGTAAATTGTTTCTGCAGCAGCAGAAGGATATCGCTGGCCCAGAGTGTAACTGGGATACTGCACAGCGTTATGACATTGCTGAGAAGAAAGGGTACAAGGTGATGCTGTGTGACCTGTGTATGGCTCAGAGGCACCTGGGAGATGCCACACCCTTAAATTCTGCAGTTTTCTCCACAGCATCTCCAGCAGGCACGAGACCAATCCCAATACAGCAGCAGAGTGCCCTGGCACCTGAGAGCTTTCCAATAGATGTAAGTTCAACCCTGCACATCATCAAGAATGCATCTCAGAAGCAATCCCCAGGAGCACTGTGGATAATATAGGACAGTATGGCAGTTTAAGAATCTACATCCCCACCTATCAGATTTGGAACCTTAAAAGCACTTATGCAAAATATGAAAATATTACACTTAAATACTGTTAACAAGTCTGCCTGTTGCGTGGAATGTGCCTTACAGAATTTTCTCTAAATATCTGAAGGAGAAATTGATAAAGCAATACACACCAAAAAAACCTGAAACCATGACCCACCTCTTTCTCAGCATCTTCCAGTTTCTTTTTCTTGCTCTCGGGCATCAAATCATCTAACCAACTGAGTTCCCGCTTCGTAAAAAAGAAATCCATGAGTTTTCGGACAAATACCAAAGCTAGGACCTGAAAAGATATTAATTCAAAGAATTAGGAAATTAAGTAAGTAAAATGAACAAACACACTTGTAGAGGAATACTTTCAAAAATGCCCAGTTTGCAGCTAGAGTTTTATTCTTTAATTTGAATAAGCTAACAGCTGGTGTTCCTTTGTTCAAATGAAGTATGGCTTGAAGCATTTCACAGTCACTAAGGTCAAGCAAGACACAGAACAGTAAAGCTCCTCAATGAACAATGCAACGAACAGTTTCCTTAATGCATTCTTTCTGTAACAGGATTGAGTACTATTCCTTAAATAAAAAATATCAAATAAATTTTAATATTTTTCTTTAAGACAAGAATTTTTGCTAAGAGAATACGCAGTTGAGCTATCGACACAGCCTCAAAATAAAGGTTCTATGTCTAATTTTTCCTTACTTAATACATTATGAATTGTTCTTGAACATCAAATCACAGCAGTATTTTAACTACCTGCCCACAATTAATTTTTTTCTTCAAGAATAGTTATCCACAAGTGAAAAGGGATTTTTAGAGAAAATAAAATAATTTCATACCATCATAGGAAAGACAATGGCAGCTCTTGAAACCTTTATAATCCAGAGAAGCACAAGACAACTCAACTGAATTATAGTGAAGAGATGGACCTTTCTAAGTGGAACATGCCTCAGGTAAATAAAATCTGGCTGATGCTTTGCAGGCATCCAGAATAACTTTATCCTGTCAAAAAGCTGAAAGAGAAAATTTTAAAAGTTTGGATCAAAAGGACCTGTAGGACCATGTATGCTGAGATTTACACACTGCCAAAGAGATCCTG
This sequence comes from Calyptomena viridis, assembly GCA_013390005.1. NCBI lineage: Eukaryota > Metazoa > Chordata > Aves > Passeriformes > Eurylaimidae > Calyptomena > Calyptomena viridis. The sequence goes on from WEIV01030462.1 coordinate 94,066, forward strand.
AATATCCAAAGAATTTGTCTTTTTATTCTAAAGGCAAAACCAGAAGTTCAGGAAAACAGGAGAGGCTATGTCAATTACAATCATGAACCCTTAATCTACCCTAGTCCAACAGTGGCAAAAGACCTCATCATCTCTCCCTCTGAGACACCAGAGTAAGAATGAGAATCATATTATTTAATTACATGGTTAGTCATACTTCTTCAGTTCCTTTCAGTTTTAAGACACCTGTCTCCCTAGGTATTTCTATTGCAGATGTGCCGAGACGTTGAATTCAGCTGAATTACATTCTGTACAGTCACACTCCAGGAAGTATCCTGTTCACACTGCATTGTATGTTGGTTACTTGAAAGTAATATGCTAAGATTTCATGTTATGAACTCTTAATATTAGGCAAATTCAGGCTTCAAAATAGATGTGAATCAAACTGAATAGAGGCTGGTAAGACATCTGGATCCTGTTAGGAATATGCACTATCACACTGCCTTTCTAATACATTCTAAACTTTTTTTTTTTTTTCAACAACTGAGCTCTGCCTCCTTTAGCACATAAAAAGCTGATCACGGAGGGATCTCTTCAGTCTTCTTACTTCCTGTGAATGAACAACATTTTTCTCTTTTACATCACCAGACACCTTATCCCAGGCTGTTTTCCTTTTCCATATTTTACTTTATTCACAAAACCAGAAACAGAAAAATGGAATGCCAGAAAGCTGACTGCCATGCTGTTAGGAATGTATGTAAGAAGCTCCTATTTTTCAGACCTATTTGGCTCCACACTGACTTTTGTGTCAGCTGCCATGGCACGGTCATNTTATGAACTCTTAATATTAGGCAAATTCAGGCTTCAAAATAGATGTGAATCAAACTGAATAGAGGTTGGTAAGACATCTGGATCCTGTTAGGAATATGCACTATCACACTGCCTTTCTAATACATTCTAAACTTTTTTTTTTTTTTCAACAACTGAGCTCTGCCTCCTTTAGCACATAAAAAGCTGATCACGGAGGGATCTCTTCAGTCTTCTTACTTCCTGTGAATGAACAACATTTTTCTCTTTTACATCACCAGACACCTTATCCCAGGCTGTTTTCCTTTTCCATATTTTACTTTATTCACAAAACCAGAAACAGAAAA
>WEIV01030462.1:95317-112337 GCA_013390005.1 Calyptomena viridis
ATGGCACGGTCATGATGGTGATACACCATTTCTTCCTGCATGGATGAGCGATGCTATATTCACATAGCCTTCAGGAATGTCAAGTTTCAGAAATTTTACTGAGCATGTGCAAAATGCATTTTTAAAGGCTTATAATTTGGCCAGATTTGAGCAGATTTCTTTTTCACAGAAACAGCAAAAGCACATCCTCCCACAAAAGCCATCTTATCATATCTCAATTCCTTGTCCCAGCTTGGGGAGGGAGAAAGGAAGGGGGATGCTATCACTTTTCCAAGTAAAGATAGCCAGATTTTAGTATGCCTTAAAAACACTCCACAATAGTGTACATTCTCATACCCCTGTTCTGGGAAACAGCTGAACCATATTAAACTGAAATTATTTAAACTTCTGTAAAAGCCAAAATACACTTCTGAAAATATCAACCCAAATGAGAAGAGCTAGGCAAAGTTATAAAAGAAGTCTCTGAATAGAGACCACCAGTCAAAAAAAAAGTGTTCCCAGCTTTGCCTATAAATATAGACGTAAAGAAAAGCTACACACTTTTAACTTGCAACCAAAAATTTAAATATAATGAAAGAAACAATCAGACACTTTCTTTGCTTTTTGTATTTGACAACCATTTGCACAGTAAAACTTGTGTTTTTAGCATGTGATTATTCTTTCTCAACTGTCTTGGAAAGTGTATCGATGCCTAAACTTTAGGTAAAAAGCAAAGGCACACTTGAAAATGTGTTTGTGTCAGGCAGGCTAAAGAATTTGACAACGTGCCATTTAATGCTGCAGTCAGCCAGGAGAAATGGTACACAAGATCTCATTACCAAGACCAATCTGAATGCTGGAATGCCTGGCTTCTGCCAGGTGCTCCTACTTAAGGCCACCACAGGAATGCTGCCCTTCTGTTGTGGCTTTCAACAGTTCCCCTTCCCCACTTGGGGCATTTATTTGAACAGGAAAGATCTTCAAAATTGCAGTTACGTTAGTTTTAGGGCAAGTTAGCCAAAAGTCTCATAAAGACAAAGTTCAAGTGTGGCCCTGCAAAGGCCCTAACTTGGAATCCAAAAAGGGCAGCAGGCCAGCAAGTGAATGGAGAGGCAGGAAAGAGAAGAGCTCCTGATAGTTATTACTCAGTTTTTAGAATCCGATAAAATTCCCTTGGTAACAAGGGAGAACAGAAAAATCAGCACCTAAAAAATAAAATAAAAAATTGGAGCACATTACCTAAAGGGAATACTCTATTTAGAGAGAATCCATTTTCCTTTTCAAGTGAGTCACTTTCAAAAATTTAAGGTTGGCAACAATCCTTTAAGATTATACACAAAATATAATACAGTAATGTAATGAGAACGGCTACTTTTTTATAGAAAGCATCATCAATAACACACTCATCATAAATCCATTTTACCTGAATTCCCTTTAGAGATGAAGCACCCATATAAAGAAATACTCCATAAAGTACTGGCATAGGAATAAACTGCACAAACAAGCAGAGAAAGGGAAGAACATATTAAATACTACTTAACAATTTTAAATGCTTCAAGAGAGACATTCGAAACAGTTGAAATACAAAGTGCCATATGCCTGCATTAATCAGACAAGTTATAAATTCAGAGTCATTCAATTACAAATTAATAATGTTTCTCAGAGTATAAAGCAAAAGCAGAATCTGGCTCTACAGTTTATTTTCCTCTCATGGCCAGTTATTACAATATACTTTATTCACTATTAATAAAATTAACAGAACTACACAAAAAGAGGAAAGTGTTAGATATACACTTAAATTCTTTACTTAAAAGGCTGCTCAGGAGAAGACTTGAATAGTAAAGCTATAAACCTCAGAAAAATGTTCAAGAGACAAAAAATACTTCTAACTGCTGAAAGAAATATTTTGTGCTGTAAGCATTTAAAAGTGGGTGAATTACTTTTATGGAATGATTTTGTAAGGGACTATTTTAAATGTTCAGGTTCCCAGCACGTTCCAGAGGTAAGTATCTGTTTCAAATACTAAATACATAAAATGCATTTTGTGTGTTTTTTCCAAGTGAGAGTTTTATGATACACTTAACAAAATACTACTGGGAAGTTCTAAGGGCTTATTGCCTTCACTGTGACAATATGCAAGTCTAAATTCTAAATAAGTTTTACTGAAGCCAGTGGCAAAACTCTTACTGATTTCACAGAGGCCAGATAATTCTTGAAAAAGTATTAAGTGTATACATGGTATTATATATGCACGTAACTAGACACCCATTTTCAGGACACTGGTGAGCCATGGTTGAGCATGCAGGAAGCATAAGGTATTCTTTGTGTTCATTTCCAATAAATGAACCACAGAACTTCTTTTTCAGTGTAAAAATAATTTTTAAATTACCCAGAAATCACAAAATATTTTTAGATTTTCTAAATACATTTATAATCGGTATAACAAGACTGTTTCATGATAACTTGCCACAGGCCCGAAGTATAGGCAAAGTGTGAATCTTCTTCTATTACAGGTCAATGGCAGAATTCCCTTGGACTTCAGTCACACCAGATTTTCATTATAAGGTTTCTGTTTAAAAAATGCTACAAGTCCCTAGGCACTTTATTATGCTAAATTAGAATTCCACTTTAGACTATCATTGTGTAACATTATGCTAGTTAGCGATGTGCCTGGAAAGAGCAATCATTAAACAATACAGTGACAACAGTGAAATGTTCAGTGCAGCATTCCTTAACTTCTCCTTACTTCCCCAAATTACCTTCAGAATACTTGTCAAAAAGACAGATGAGCCCATGAGGATAAAAATCATGAGCCCTGTGACTCTTTGCTCCCGGATTCCAAGAAATTTTGGCTGCTCCCCTGGAGCAGAGCACTCCGATTCCAGTTTTAAGCTGTTCACATGGGAGATAGAGAGGACAGTGGCTGCCACAAACCACGGCAATCCCATAATAGAGCACACACCAAGCATGACTGCCACCATGAGTAAGTCAAGATGGTATCCACATCCTTTCTGTTAAAAAAGGTAATGACAGCAAGATATAAAATGACATCTGAATTAAGGAGAACACTCCTGACAAGCATTCCTAGTGAACAGCTAGAGACAAGTTAACATTTGCAAAGTCAGTTTACGCTATAAAGGGCCATAAAAAACCACACTGATCCTTTTAAAGTTTTTAAAGATGGTAAGCACATGATAGTAATACATTTTCACTAACCTACTTTCAATGTATCTAAGAGCAGATAGCTGGAAATTAAGAGAAATTAAACTATACATTAAATTACAAAATCAGGTAAGGTTTTATTAATTTCCTTATTCAAAAGTAGTACCATAAACATCCATATGAAAAGTCAGTACAAAACCTTTGGGTTTGCATCACCTCTGTAGTACACAAATACTACATGAATTTACCAACAGGTGGATAGTGTTTTGCTTTTGTAGTAATGCATAAAACTCTGGTCAAATCTTAGATACATTTAAAAACCTGCAATTACAACCTGCACTTCAAAAGGAGAAATGATCAATGCACCAAACATAGTTCTATAAATATCTGTTACCATAGATGAATGGGATATTTAATTTGAATTTTTTAAGTAGCCAGGACCATCTTGCAGCTGGAAGCAGGAGCTCAAGGTATTTTCCTTTAAAAAGTCAGGTAGTTGGCTATCTCCACAAAATTTCACAATATGGCAACATATCCAGTGTCATGGTCTCATGAAACAGTGATGTTCATGCAAACAACATGAATATGTTGAACCATAATTTTGCCTGTAAACCCATGCAAATGCCTTTTGACATAAAAAAAGTAACTAAACTAAACTTGGAAGGGTTTGCTACAGAGACTGCCAAAAGCTGAAATGTGCACTATCCAGAATTTGCTATGGGAAGTATAAAAAAAGAGGGGAAAACGAGTTGGAACCAAACAAATCATTTCTTTCTGAAGACAACTTTTACTTCTAAAATGGGAAGCGTCTGGGTTTATGAAAATGTAAGCCACATATCGAAATGANACAATCATCCAAGAAGAGGCAATGCAAAGTGAAGGTTGCAAATGCATTTGCTAAAGCAACTTGGGATTGGATTGCTGCTTATTAAAAGTATGTCAAAAAAAAGCCTAAGCTTGCTGCATATACATGTACAGAAACCTGCTGCTAGATTTTGCCCAACAGTTTTTCAGAGGGGTGATGTCCCTTTTTCTCTCTCCATCTGTAGGCAACTAAAGTGTTAGAGAACAGAGCAGGAAGTTGTCCTATGTTGTTTTAAGAACCCATTGTGCCTTTAAGGCTTGGTTTTATTCTTCTATCTTAAGATAGAAAGGGCATTTAAAAAAAAAAAAGACAGGTAGGGCCACAGAGGATAAAGACAGGGAAAAAAAAACTTGTATTATGAAATAAGCTCTGAGTAGTTTTTCAAAATCTAATCCAGTAGAACAATACTGTCAACACCTGAAAAGTCAATTANCCAGAATTTGCTATGGGAAGTATAAAAAAAGAGGGGAAAACGAGTTGGAACCAAACAAATCATTTCTTTCTGAAGACAACTTTTACTTCTAAAATGGGAAGCGTCTGGGTTTATGAAAATGTAAGCCACATATCGAAATGACAATGCCATCTTATTTGCTTACATTATTTAAAAAGGGGAAAAAGTAAAGAAAATTAAGAGAATCAACTCTAGCAACCTTCCCTCACTCCCCAAAAGTGCTTATGAGTCTTATCTCCAAAACACATCTTGACAAACTTAAGAGATGTGTCAAACACAGATATTAGTTACATGCACAATGCACTCAAGGAAAGAGTTTAATTCTAAATCCTAACAGAGACACCTTTTTTTACCTTCTGACACATTTATAAGGAATGTATCTGCTAATGCATACAGAATCCGAGAGCATTTCCTCACATTCATACATGATCTGAGGAACCTGACATATGGGAAGAAAAGGAAGCATAGCAACAGGTGATGCTACACCAGACCCCAGCAAAACTAAAACGCAGCAAGACAAGGGGGCAGCCAGGAGGACCATCTGACTCCCAGATGCCAGTGCTGAAAAAACACATTCCAAAGCTTGGCAGCAAATTCCTGCATCTNAGACAGGTAGGGCCACAGAGGATAAAGACAGGGAAAAAAAAACTTGTATTATGAAATAAGCTCTGAGTAGTTTTTCAAAATCTAATCCAGTAGAACAATACTGTCAACACCTGAAAAGTCAATTATTATTATGGTACTTAAGGAAATTATTAACTTGAAGACTTTTTTTCCTTAAGTGAATGGGTATCGTACTTCTAACAAAGCACAGAGGATAGCACTTTCTTAATTCAGAATCTGTGTTCCAGATTACATTCATAAAGACTTCTATGAGCCAGTGAATCCCTGACACAGGTCACAGGTACTACACAGACCAACAAAGAAAAAGCATAATAATTTAAAGGGATGCTATATAACATTTAACAAACTAGCATACTCAAGTAGATGAATGCACATTACATAATCTGAAGCAGAAAACAACAGTGAAAACAAATTTTGACTGAATACCTTTAATTTGTGTTCTTTTCTATTGATAATGACTGCTGTGATCTGCTGGTCCATAAAGATAAGGATAGTACAAAGCAGGGCTGGAATTACAGCAGCTATCACTGTCCACCAAGGATTAGGCCCCAAAGGAGTAATAAACCAGCCACGATCATCTCTGGTGGGCTATAAAAACAGTCATACACGACCAGTCAGAACTCTAAGGATTATTTACATTTTAACTTCACAAGACCACATATCAAACATTACTAGGATATTACTTCCTTTAAAGCCAAACTATGTAAAATCACTAAAAAAGCACTAAACTTCCTATGATACCAAAACAAGAAATTACACATAATAAAACCATCTGGAATATTACAGACTTGATTGTATTTGATACGGTGAACCCTAAATTTGGAAGGAGCACCAGAACATTACAGTAGTCTAGGATTTGGGTGATTTGAGCCTTGCTAATCTTTCCAGAGACAACATGAGGAAGTATGAAGGGGCCTGAAGAAGTATGAAGAGGCTCACTTACATCATTTGTAAATCAGAGAGGCTGCACAACACTTTGTGAACACAAAAATTTTAGAATAGTATCACTACTCCCTGATGATAATAAAAAAATAATAAAGCCACTATAGAGGACTATTTTGCAAACTAGTAAGGCAGTGCAATTTACCAATAGCTTACCTTAAAAGCATTTGGAACCTGAAGTTTTGGTGATGGAATCCCAATGGCATAGTCAATTAAAACCATAGACAAAATAGTGAGAAAGACAGCAAAATCGCTGACAACAGATCGTACCTACAATAATTGAGAGAAATGACAATTTTAGTTAAAACATTCATGTATGATTTAAGATTTTTCTTCATCGTTTTAAGATATTTTTGTGCTTACAGCTAAAACCATGCTTATTCTGATACAAGTTTCTAACAGAGAAATGCTTCACTGAATTTGCAATGCAGATGGAATTCATACTTACACATGACTAATGACAACTTTTGAATTAAAATAATGGCACACACCTTTGTTGGGAAGTACCGGCTAGTTTTGAACTGTTTCAGTGTGGATGACAGTGTTACTGTAGAAAAGAATAAGATGACGGACCAGAAGAGGACATCTGGAACATAAGGGCCATGATGACCACAGGCTCGTCCAACAAACTCTCCGTGAAACTTTTTACATTCCTATCAGGGAGAGAAAAATAGTATTTTTCTAAAAAATATCCATGCTTACACTGATATTTTCTGCTCAAGCAGATTGTATTAGCAAAAATAATAAAACAATTTTTAGATACTTATTCTTTTTAAACTCATTATGTTTGTATCTAGTCTGCATGGAAACCTCTCAAAATAATCTCTCAAGTAATAAATGATAAAGTCAATAAGTCATTAATATAAAACCAGATTTATTTTAAACTGAGCAAGTACACTTATTTATTTCCTATTTACAAATACAGATTTACACTTACTAATTCTTTCCAAGAGTGAAAAGCAAAGTTCAAAAGCCACCAAGACAAAAAGTCTGCTCCTGGTGCATTTTCAAGAACTACTCTTTTGTTTTAACTTCACAGGCCAAGCAATTGAAGAAAAAGCTGTTTAGAATGTGCGGTATTAGACTAAATATAGCCCAATACATTTATTACCACGTGGGGGCAGCACATTCCGCAAATTGTCTCTCTTTAAAAAAATAATCTGATAAAATACTGGAAAACCCCAAATCTGTCAGCATCGATTCTTTTCAATATAATTTATGATCAACGATGCAGATACAGTAGAAAAAACGTCCAGCAATTCTCCACTACCCTGCTTAATTGTCTAAATTCATAAAGAGTTGCTCTGAAAATGTGAGCTACAGCTCTGGACTCACAATCCTTTCCCTCTCCTTCCCAATCCCTCCACACCTAGTAAGAAAAATTAAATGCAGCACCCAGAATCAAAGATTCCAGACAGCAATATCCTGCCAGATCAGGATCTTCTAGTATTAGATTAAGTGTGCCATTGGCTCATCAGACTGGCTTGACATGTTATGAGAAACTTTGGCTTTGAACAAAGATTGGCTTGGAAAAAACCCACAGTTGCTATTTGACGACTGTGAGATAAAGGAGTGCAAAACTTTTTATAATGGTATAATGGTTTCAGGTGGGGAAAAAAAAAATTGGGAAAACTGGAAGAAATTCTCAAGATTCTGGGACATCAAGTAGAAAACTTGGGTCTGGCCTGAGTCACATCCTGATGTCGGCACAGCACCTGGATGAATTTCATCATATACCTACTGAAAATGATTTTGTCACCATCAAAATAAACATTTTGCTCACATTTGTTTTGTCTTGATAGCAAAAGAATTTTTAGTCCTACTGTTGCTTTTTGAGAGAATGAGAATCCAGATCTTCAGAAACTTGTTACATTTCAACCAGCCATGAGAAACTACATGAAGATTTAAGCAGTAGAAGAGAAAGTGGGGAGAGTCTGACCAAATATTTAGACAGCAAGGTCTAATGTCTTACTGCAATATTCTAGCACAGAAGTTTCTTGGTGATGCTTGCAAGAAATAAAGACATGAAAGTATGAAAAAAATCAGTTAATTCTTTGACAACTATAGGGACTCACAAGAAAAGCTGGTCAGATATACCGCTACCTATGTAAACTCAAGTTTTGGTAATAAACTTTCACAGAAGTTTTAAAGGGTTTTATATAATGCAGCCAGCCTTTTACATTTATAGTTAAAACAAAATCTGTTATTTTAAATCTCCTCAGCTGCAAATGTACTCTGAAAAACACTGTCAGAGATCTGAGAAAGTGAGAGGAGGAGTCTGCCCCTGCACAGATGCTCTTAGAGTGTGCTGCAATTTTGAGAATGTTCATTCTGGACTGCTGGAATCCCTCAGGCCAGCAGTTCTCAACTTTCTCTCTGCTGTTGCCACACCAACAGAGTTGAGGAGCAGTCCTTGCTCAGAGCAACCATGGAAGCAAGACAAAGCAGCCATGGAAGAAAGCTCTGGTTTAACTCACAATAACAGGACACAAGGTCTTCTGCCTTTCAAAGAAAAAACAGTATCTGCTGGAGACAGCCCACTGGATCAGCTTTTAAGTGTTCAATTTGATTATGCTTGTGATTAGTTAATTCAGTCATACTTTTGAGAGAACTCTTCATTTTGGCGTCTTTTCATTCAAATCTCTTTGACTGTACAATGAAATGACCCATTTTTGAGAGACAGTTGTGGCTCAGTCTCAACATGACACTTTAATCAAGTTGTAAATGTTGCTCTGAAGAAGGCAAATTTGAAGTAATAAATCCTTTAAACATAGAAAAGTGTATTCTTTAGAAACTAGTTACATATTGATGCAAACCCTACAAACTAGCTTTTTCTCCCACCTCCCTGGGAAAAAAAAATTACAGATCTTCAGGCCTATGTAAGAAAACATTGGTCACTGAACAGAAAATGTTACAAAATTTCTCCCCTCCCTCTCTTTTACAGCCCGAACAGTTTCAAAAACGTTTCAGAATATTTTAGGGAAATAAACACGTCTGAGTCTTTCTACACAAGGAAAGTTTGGTTTTGCCATCTGGCAGAATTTAGGACAAATGCATTGTCATTTGACATGTTTAGACTTAATCTCAGCCAAGGTCTGTGGTAGTGTGTCAAGAAGGTTACAAAGCAGGGCGCAAAATGTGCACACTTGCTTTAACTTGTACTATCAAAGGCTGCAAAATGCTTGCAAAGAGAGACAATGCTATAAAGTCCGTGCAGATTTTTATTAAGTATATTTTATGCTTTATTTATATATTTGCTTTAGTAGAAGAGACAAAATTACTTCTGTTTATGTTTGTATCTCTATTTATTAAGTTCCACTATTTTACTTACTGACACAGTTAGATTCCCCCATGGCACAACAGATGCAGATATATTGTAGTCCTGCCAGTATTGTAAGGTTTTATTGCTAGGATGTTCTGGTTCCACACAATTGCATCTGAGAAGACAAAATTTTTTTTTCCTTAATAATAAAAGATACATCAGATATTCATCCAAATTACCAATTTCACAACATATTGAAATTATGCTCTACTTCGATAAAAAATTTCAGTTCAAATGAATTCTGTAAAAGCATGCTTTGAAGCAGTTTGTAATTCAGTAGCTAGTGCTATTACTAGAGTATAATTTGCCGTGAGGTGCATATGCATATATAGTACGTAACGTGACATATTTAAACCACTGTTCACATTAAGTTTTACCATCTATTTTCCTCCTGTTCTATTGATACTTCTGAGCACAGTTTGTAATACTGAGAATGTGTCAGGTCTGTTCCACCCCCTTAGACATAACACTTCCCTACATGGCCATTACACGCTATGTACAGTTCCAGACTGATCCATTTCTCAAATAACAAACTGTCTGTATTCTCTTTTTTTTCTCTTTACCAGAGAAATGCCTTTGCATTCATAACTGTCAAACTACCCAGCCAACTGCCAGGGCTCTTACAGTGTCGGTACCACCAGCACCAAAGGCTCTGTGAACTCTATGTCCATTGTTTCTCTTTTCCCCACAGCTGCTGTAAAAGCATGATTTTAATTTTAAATTGTATATTTTAACATACAAACGTGACAAGGCAGTATGGGACAACAATACTTCAAATAGGCAATTTAAAATCAAAATTAAGTCTTTAAAGCCTCTGAAGCAAATATGGGAGATATTTTCTTTGACGAAGCCTTCAAAATATGCAGGATACTCTGTCGGTTCCAAGATATCAAGTGTGCTTTTAAGTTCTATTTAAATTAATTCTACTTTAATAATCTATAGTACCATCTAGACTGCTAGTATTTTAATGTGTTTATGATGGCTTTAAATAAATTGTGTACTCTCTGATAAAGTTTTTAGGAGTAGCTGGGGACAGGATAACATTTGACTATAGAGTGCAGAGTCATTGAGCATATAGTTGCATTACAGTTGTAGCAGAATATCAGTTTATTCACTTACCTACATCATCTATTTTCTCTGTGGTTGTTTAGCTTTGCACAAAATTCCAATACTCATCTAGATTTGTACGATTTTCTATGTAAGAAATTCTACCATCTACACTGTGAGTACACAACACTGTCATTTTATTTCAATTACAATACTATACATGTGACAACAGCTGCATTTAATATATAGATAGATAAAGATGCAGGTTGTCTTTGAGCAATTCCTTGCTTTTATTTTAAATGCAGCTATTTATGAAAGAAAGAGAAAACCCTTACAGCCCATGAACAAAAAGCAAAATAAAAAAAGCAACTGCATTCAGAGAAATAGAGGGCCTGAGCCAAAAGTCCTTGACTGGATCTTTCAAACATATTTCATATGCTTTGGATCAGGCCCTAAGTGCAGAATGAATGTGTGTTCAATGTGTAGTTCAAAGTATTACAAAATGGGTTAAATGAAGCACATCACTACTAGTGAGCTACAGCAGCATAATAAAGCAACAAACAGTACATCTACATTATCGCAAGGGAGTATTTGATGTTCATGCAACAATACAGAGGTGGCTGTGTCAGGTTACTGCTGTTTTCTGTGAGCACAGGAGCTCCTTGGCCCCTGATGTCCATCGCCGATCGCAGACTGGGCAGACGCTGGGCGATGGCCCATTGGGGTTTGATTACAGCAGGCCAAGGTGACATGGGCTGCTCAGTCAGTCACTTCCTCACTAGAAGGGAAGACTGTGCCTGTCGCCAGCACTACATGGTACAGCTACACTTGCTGCAAACTGCAAAATTACATTTAAAAGTTAGAGAAGCCAAAATTTCTATTTCTTTATAAATGTGACAATTGAAGCTATAGTTTAACACAGCTCAAGTAATTAATCTTTGGATGAAATCACCTGTTTATTTCTACAGTAATATCACTTTCCTCCTTCACAGCATTCCAGTCTGGTCTTCACCGAGTTTCACAGGTGTGTACAATGACAGACTCACCATCAGAAAATAAGTGACTTCTTGCAAACTCCACCCACACAGACCAAAATCACCCACACAGACCAAAATCACTCACACAGACCAAAATCACCCTGCACACTGGTCTTGCCACTGAACGGGTGCAAGTGTAGAGATCAACTGTAGAGATCAGATCCTGCTTTCTACTGAGAAGATCATTCAAACAATGATCTCAGTGTTTTGAAATAAATACATATATGTATGTATATATATAACATTACATTGCTTTCAATATTTTATGTGTTTTGGCAACACTGCCATTTTCATGTGAGATTGTATTACTGTCTTCCAACATCACACTAATTGCTTAACATTGTGAGATAGTAAGACACTCCTTGTCCATCCCAGAAAACACAAGTGAAGGTACCATTCAGTGCCAGAACATAAAAATATTATCTAACAAAATGTGTCATTTCATAACAAATTTAATTGCTTCAATGATAACTATTTCCAATTGATCTTCAAGGAGAAACTCACATTAATGAAATAAGGCTTTCTTTGGGAAAGGCTTTCTTTCTTTAATCTTTGGGTTGCGGTAGCCTCTTTCATTACCACTAACACATCCTTCTATTTTCCTGTTACTCAGAAGGCTGGAATAAACAAAAAAGTATTTTCTCTTGGAGGTTTAAATGCTCTTCAGTTCTTATAAACCTGTTTGCAGTGCTGAGCACTTGCCCACTATGTGGAGTTTATGCTATCAACAAATGAGTAAGAGACTACACATACACCTATAGTTTCTAAGCAACATATTCAGCTCTAAATACAATACCAACTTAGCAATGTACTCTCATGCCTTTTATTGATAAGAAGTCAACAATCCTCTTTCTTAAATTAAAAAATACAGAAGGATTCATTTGATTCTCTTTCATCATGGCTATGAAGAAACTGGGTATTTTGTGGCTAGAATTTAGGCAGGGAAGAATCTAACATGGGTTGCGGTAGCAAAAACATAGCTGTCACTACAGAGGGGAAAAAAACAAATCTTTGTTGCCAATCTCAACACATCCATTTCATCCCACTGATGACAAAATAATTCTTTTTGTGTCTTTTGGCTATTGCAAGACATTCTGATCTCTGGATAGCAATTTAGATGTTTAAACATGGGTGCCTGTATACTCCGTGATATCTGTGACATCCATAATGAGTTGGTGCATATGAGAGGGTCTATGATGGCTCAGGCCTTTGTTTTCAAGGCAACTGGAGGCTGAGAGATCTAAATTGGCACTAGATACCCACTCACAGGTCACTACCCGTTGCTTTTAAAATGTCCACAATTTGCATCTAGGCAAAAATCTTGGAGTTTGCTTTCTTCTAAGGTATTTAAAAATCTAATACAACATATTACAAAGTGCCTTATAAATCTGAGGTAGATTAATAATCCATTTCAGACAAGAAAGTCTTCAGAAAACTGCAGAGCTGCTGTAAGACTAGAACTGACAAAAGGAGAAAGTAATAGTAACAGCCTTAACCCGCTAGCTAGAAAAATAACCAGAGCAAGGAGTTATTGCCTTTACACCTTCCAAAGTGCTCAAGAAATCTCTGGCAAGTCAGGATGGGGAACAAAAGTAGATTAGAAATAAAAAATTTTAGGACTGGCTGACAAAATGGTATCCTTTGCAGCCTGCACCTATCTCCCTTTTACAGGAGGATCAAAATTTCAGCTAAATCTTCAACACCAATCCAACTGTAACAGTATAGGTCACTGGTGGCATCCCTCTTCCCTTTGTTCTCCCAAACTCCCCACGATTTCTTAGCTCTTTTAGCTTTTGTTTCCTAAGTCTCTGTTTTATTTATTTCATTAACTTGAGGCAGCCATCATAACTTCACTGCATGCAACATCTACAACTTGTGAAGTTATCAGAGAACAGGGCTAGGATCTGACAGCAGCAACTTCAAGACACCTCAGACAACCAGCAGTGTTCTTTGTTCCAGAAAAGGAAGAGTTATTACTATCCTTAATAGCACCAAAAGACTCTCTGTATGATCCCTCTTTCTTTGGACAATGGGAAAGGGAATATTGATTAGTAAATTAGAATCCTGTTATTTTATACGTAAAGTTGTGGAATACTTCTCCCCTCCTTCGTAGATCAGCAATAAAAGATAAATACTATGGCTACTCAACAATTAGTCAGCTGAAAGGTTCAGATGAAACCCATTTTCATCCTGATCGTAACTTTCTATTTACTGAAAAACAAGAAACATATTACTACCTGCGTTCAATTGTTCAACTGAAATTAACCTCGCTCTGGTCCTTCCAGTCCTTCCAATTTCTATCTCTTACCCTTGATTCTTCAGCTTGCTTCTCCACCATTTTCTTCTTTTTACACAGTCATGCATGCTCTGCTCTCCAAACAGGCTTTAACATGCAGCATGGTGCTGGTCCAGCTTTGAACAAGAGCCTCAGACAGTGTTTGTATGAGTAAATAAAACACACTTAAATGGTGCAGCTCCTTTGAAAGCCCCATGGCCATTCATCCCGAAGGAGTTGCCATTTTTCAGTACGCTGTTTTCAAGACTAGGAGGCACTTACTATTGATGATTTTATCCAATCACAAGGCACTGGCTTGGATCTTCTATTCTTCCAGCATTTACAAGGTACACCCATTTATACTTGCTAAGGATCTGATCTATAAAAGATGCAAGTGCAGCTTCTTCATGATTAATCAATATACCATTTCCCCTTCCTAGAAGGGCAAAATGTCTTTCTGGCTCACTTAAGGTATCTTGAGAATGAGATTTGCTCAATATGAATATTTATAATATTTAAAAAACTACAGGCAAGTATGACAAGTAAGTTGCAAAATGTGCTTGTTTAAACAATATGTCTCATTGAATATCAGAGCACATATTTGGTAATATGAGTAGGAAGTTTTTCCCCTAACACAGAGGATGCTCTACAAGTGTGCTGTGCACATAACAGAGACAGAATGACAGTATGAAATGGAAGATAACATCACTGTTTTAGAAGTAAGGTATTAGAATATACATTGCATTTACAAGGTTGAAGGAAAGTATATCAATAGCACAATGATATGCCTGTTTAGGTTGGCTTCAAATACACCACTTCCATGTGAATCATGGGCATTCAGTCCTTCTGTTTGTCTAACAACTGCTACGGGAAGGGCACAACACCAATATCATAAACAATGTCTTCCCTGCTATTTGGTACAACACCTGTATATCCTTGGCATTATATTTACTCTATTCCTTCTTATGTCAACATTTATAACTAAATAGAAGTCTCCGTGGAGAAGAGACTGGAAACAAAATAATTAATAGTGATGGAAAATGGAATTGTCAGTTAAGTTCTATTCTCAGTATCAAGAAATCCTTTCACAGCACAGCTGTCATGGCAAGACAAGATTTTCTTCTTCATTTATTCATGAGATCTGCCATCCTGAATTACAACCATTAAGTTAAGTAGCCCATCTCTGACAGTCATGAACATCAGAAGGCATCCACATGTATTCTCTAAGGTTGGAAGTCTAGTTTAGTTGGTGAAGCTGAAGAGGAGAATAGAAAAACCTATAAAAGTACCTAAACAATGCCCTCAGCAGCACAACAATTTCACAGAGAGAGAGAAATACAGAGGGAGAAAAGGTAAGTCTGAGGGGGGGGAACTGATATGAGACTGAAGAAATCCAAAAGAATCATGTTTCTTTGGACCATACATCAGAAGGAGAACGTTGTTCTTTCAAGGGGAAAGTTTAGAAAGCAGATTTATAATCATATAGTAGCTTTGCTAACCCTGAACTCAAAGGTTGGTCTTTATTAGCTGCCTGGTGCCATGTGCAGTCCACTCATTCTTAGCAGTACTATGGCATGTAACTGCCACACACAGGAGTTCAAGTGCAGAAAAGTAGTGTAACTATCTGGAATACTGACAATTCATCTGAAACCTTTCACTGAGAAGTATTTCTAAGATGCCACTTCAACCTGCTTCCAAAGCTAAAAAACATACACCAAGATTCAGCATAATACTGGTACAGAAATAATATAGTGCAATAAATTATAATGTTATATGGTCAGCTAAAGTTTCAGTTGTTCAGGTGTGCTACACCAACACACATAAATGTACTGTAACAAAACTGCCCAAGAATTTTACATAAGCCTTTCTAGATTTTGAAGGCATTGTGTAGATCAGCTATCAACTAAAAACTGAATGCTGTGGAGAATTGCTTAACAATGCTTAACACTATGTCCAAAGTGGAAGGGATGAGTAGCAGGAAAGAATAAAGCAAGGCGGGCACTCTCTGGGTTCAAATGAGGGAGAAAGAGACAAATGAGTCAGTTGGGTTGGGCAGGCATAGGGAAGTCCTAGAATAAATAGAGTAAAAACGAAGTCATCTGGATTCCAATGTTTGTCAAGAAGCAAAAGGGAACCAGCAGTTAAACTCAATGATGGTTCTGGGTTGCATGGTTCTGGGAAGAAGCGGGATATTCTTAGGGAAAGACACACAGGATATGGCACAGTTACTTAACTGTAGAAAAAAAAAACTATAAAGAAGGGGAAAATAAAATCTATATTAATACCTAAGTTCAGAGGAATCATAACAGGAATTGGAATTCAATTACATGCCTGGGATTGTAATGAGCAATTCTGTCCTTATCATCACCGATTCCTCTCATTCCACCTTCAGCTTAAAGGATACAGGGTATAAACCAACCTAACGTGCATCCAATAATGATGTATTTAGATTAAGTTACATAGATAATGAAAGATTTAAAACTTGCTTGTGCAAACAGTGGTATGTACAAAAATAATCTTCACAATGCCTTCTAGAAGCAATGGTTTCTATAGCCTGCAAACGATACTGAGATTGACATGATCTTGGCTCTCTAATTACATCAGAGTGGGATTTTCTACTCCTAATGCTTAAGTGCATGTCAATATCAAGACAGATTGCAATATGCATATTACTATGCCAAGAAATCACTTTAAAATTATTCAATGTAATCTGTTAATAATTGAGTAACTTCTGGTAAAGAATTATTAAAAACAAGATGAATTCATCACTTTGAAAAAAAGAATTAATAAAAAAGAAAAAGGTACATAAAGTCCCAAGATCTAAGCAACCTTACACTGAGAAATAACTGATCTTCTGTATGCCAATATAACCATCTTAAAATGCTTGTATTTTCAAGAAACTGGACTGCTTTCTAAATCACATTCCTTTCATCCACCATGTTTATTTTGTTTCCTTTTTGAGAACATGTTTTTTATCCACTCTGGGGTACTCCTTTCCTAGCAAAAATAACATTCTAATATTTAATATACACACTAAAACTGATGGGCATCAGTGTTCCAGACAGGATTCACTAACTGGAGATATATTTTCTACAGGGGTAGGAAAAAACAGGAGGAGGAGAGTGCAGAAATAAGAGAGTTGCTATGCCAACCTACAAATGCTAATGGCATGACAAACACAGAAAGGTCACATAAAAAAAAATAGGAAGAAAAGCCCTGATCAAAGAGTATGCAATTTAATTTAACAAATGATGCAGCTACTCTATTAAAATTCCTTCAAAACAATGCAGTTTAAAAATAAAAAAATCCAGCACAG
>WEIV01030465.1:2159-17277 GCA_013390005.1 Calyptomena viridis
TCTGATCTTGGCCAAATTAAGATTGTATCCAGCATAGCACAGTGGCAGATTAATTTGCTTTAAGTTGATGTGACATGTGACTACGATCATTAAAGCAAGCACATATTGTTGGGGCATCAAATGTGTATTGCCAGAGCCCTGCTTATTCTTTGTAATAGAAAGCAAATATCCTACAAGGCTGTCAGTCTGCCACCTCTCAAGAGCAATGAAGGAGCTTAAAAATGTAAGCAATGAATAGGGAACAGCATGCTATTTGTCACTTGTCTTACTTAAAAGTTGTGTATTATCACTTTTGCAAAGCATATAGAAATAGATGATTAATAACTTGGTAGAAATAAAACCTGTTATGAGTGTGCCAGAGTATGGCCTTCAGTGCTAAAGTTCAATATATTATTGAAGTGCCTGTCCCCAGAAAGCAAAGATCCCTGTGGCTGTTTTTGTTACNGTTCTTGGAAGACATGGAAGTTACTTTTACAGTGAGGAAATTTACTTCATATAAGTAACTCACACACTATTAATTAGCTAAACTCTAAAATCTTTTCCGTTTGGTTTGGATAATCTGTACTGGCTGTCNTTTTGTTACCTTAAACGTAATAGCTGGCCAATGAATTTAAATTATATTCTCTAGTATAGTAATTTTATCAGGATTCTTTGTATGTTTAAAATAGGAGGAAATGTTGAAATTCAGCACTAGTACTTAAGTAAAAATCTGTTCAGGGATTTAGAGCTCTAGGAGCTCTAGAAATATTATATTGTATTCATTCGCACGAATGAATCTTAGGAATCTTATGTTGCCGGCAGCAAGTTTCTACAAAAAATGGAGATGGAGGACAAAATCTAGCACTAGTTTGTGCTACAGCAGAAAGTAAGAGACATAATCAAGTGCAGCTATGTTAATTATGTTTGCAAAAGGCATTTTGCTCTTGGTCTCTAAATTTGAATGAGATCCATGGAGGTTTTAATTATTTTAGTATTTTGAGAACTGAAAAATACCAGGAACCGGATGTTATTTTCAGTTAAGATGACAAATAAGTCAAATAATACCATCAGGTGCCATGGTCCCTGCCTGTGTGGCAGCAATCCCAACACCTTCCTTCAGCACAAACACACAACACACACCACCACGATCAGGTCGTGTATAAAAGTTCAAAACAAGCCAGTTTGTATAGCACAATAACAGCTACTTATAACTACTATTTTTCTGTGAATATAAGAGGGTGTTCTGGCTCTATGAAATAATTACATCACTTATCAAGTGGCATCAATATATTTTAAAATCCGATTTTATATCCTGATGAATCCTACTGAACCTATCTTCACAGGCCTCAAAGTGTGGTATGAAGATGGATTTTGTTAAGTGTACAAGAGTAAGTTTTAAAGTCAAGGATCTTTACAGAGATTTCCTATCAACACCTTGCTTTACAGATATGAATTCTGATTCCACTTCCCATAAGTCATTAATCTTAGATTAACTTTGGTAGTTGAATTCATATTCCTCTCAGAAATGAAGAAGCTACTTTGTGTTTAAGAGGTAACTGTAATAATAATTACTTGTATGTTGTTCATAGGCATTTACTGGATTATGATGTCAGAAATACAAAGATTATGAATTGTGAAGTAAACAGTTATATTGCAAGATATTCTCTTTCTCTAGAGTTTTGAATAATTTTATTCATCCAGATAAAAATTTCTTCTGCTTATCTTTTTGTGTTCATTTTTTTCTTGTGCAAAGCATAACTAGTGTGTGCTGTAGAAAAGGAATCATAAGAAGGAAGGGGAAAAAAGATTGTAAAGTGATTTTAAGTATTATCTGGTCCAATCACACAGTTAAAACCTCCATATTCAAAGTCGAATTCATTTGTTTAGGTCCTTGTCTGAGTGCTGAGTATCTTGTCTTTAAGAGGAGTCTTGAATAGCTCAGAGAATTTTAATAGATTCACTTGCTTTGTACACATAAATAATTAAAATGATCAGGGAAGACTCTTATTTTACACATACATCAATAAAAGGTTAATCTTCCACTTTTCATCAGCTTGAGAAGTTTAGATCCTCTGTTGTACACAAATCTTTCTATAAAAAGGATTCCACCTCTCACTTTAAGATGGAATAGCCAGAAGAATAATGACAAATTTAAAAGGAGAGTGTTGTGCTTAGTGGTTTGACACAGTACTGTCATCATCAGATGGGTGATAGATTTTATAGATGCAACACTAAAACCAATCCAGAAAGCAGTTACATATTTGCTACTCAATTCAATGTTTTCAAGCCTGGTGGAAGAGTTTCTTCTCAGTTGTAGCAAGCTACAGTCAGAAGTAAGACAACCTTGTGATTGTGACTCTGGGAAATGGAAAACAGCTGTTGACATATATGATTAAGTCCAAGAAAAGACCATTCTCCTTTGAAAATTTGAGGGAAGTAGAGGTCGTTCAACAATGTCTGGAAAATTAAATTCCCAATCAACTAGAACAGTTTTTCTAGTCTTCTACTTTGGAGGTGTTGGTACGAATGTGACCTTACATTATGATTTGATGAACAAAAGCAATGAATTTGTATTCCTCAGTCCAGTGTCTGCTGCTCTGTTGTATCTGGTGCCAAATAATGAGAGTCTCTCAATTGTGTTTGACACTCTATTTAGGAAAATAGGAGAGGTGCAATAATAAGGAGTTTGGTAAATTAAAACTGGGCTCTTCAAGCTACATGTGCATGTTGAGAAAATCCCTGACCACTGTATGACTAGTGTTGGATGATGTTATTGAACAGACATGCTCTTATTTTATTTTAAAAGGCAGATCTGGGTGCTCTCAAACATGCTAAGTGAAATTTTAGTCTTGGAAATTGCAGCTCTTCATCATGTTTCTGTTTGGATAAGAATTTTGCAAAGTATTTAGTTGTTTAAGCAACATAAATCCTATGGTTTTTCAATGGTTCTTATGCACTTAAATTGTATGGTTTCTTGTGGTTTTGCTTATATTTATCTTTAAGGCTACTTAAAATATAATGTTGCATCTAAAGTTAATGTTTTCAAATGGGACACTCTGGTGGAGTTGATATGTGTCATGTAAGCAGTGCAAAGATGAACAGGCACCACTGTGTGCCCTGGATGTTTAAATTTATCAAGGATGGAAATATATCCTAAAGCTCTCAGAATTTACATCTTGCTTTCTGATTTATTCTCGTAGCTTCCAGACAAGATTTAAAAATAACATAAAGTCTATTAATGAGGAAAATGAAGAAATAAATGAAAATAGGCTTAGGCTGTAAGAAACATTAGCTTGTAATGACTGTATAGTGGCAGCACATGAAAACACCACATTTTTATAGTGTAGTTAAGTAGTTTCTTGCCTTTTTTTTTTTTTTTTCTGGAAGAACTTTTCATCTAATTCCCTTTCAATAATAGTAATCAGTAATGGTTTGCAAAACTAACCAAAAGCTTGTGTATTTTAGCTTTCTTTAAATCATCTTCCCCTCATATTGAACTACAGTCAAGGAAAACTGCTAGATATTTCAAAGGAAGGGAAGGAGAAAAAGGTCTATTTTAATTTTTTTTTTCCTGACAGCTGGGGAATTGTGTACTTTGTGACCTTTTTGGGGATTTAAAAAATTTCATATTTATTACACCAGAATAATAGTCATGGGTCATGACTCTGGAGCTGGATATAAATGTGTGAAGTTGAAAAGAAACAAACTGGGATTATTAAGAATATTTTTGCCCTATGCTCTGATCAGTAAGCATATCATCTATAATATGTGAGTACTCTGTATAAGACAGGAGTTCGAGGGAAGGATTTTAACTCAGGCACATAGGTTTTGTATAAAGAGAAAGAAAAGAATAAGAATAAACAAACAGGAATGAGTCTGTTTAGGAAGCTGAGGACAGAAACACAAAGTGATAATGGAGTGTTTCTCTAACTAAATGAATGGAGTTAGAGAAGAAGAATGGGAAAAGGAGGTGAACTAGGAACAAAATAACTCCTTGTTTTTTCAGCACTTTTCTTGCTAGAAATAAACATATTTCTGTATAGAAATCAAAGTGGCAGAAAAAAATACTGAAATTTTGGAGACCAGTTTCAAATTGGAAAGCAGTGTACTGTACTACAACTAAAAAAGTAGAAAGACTACTATATAGCAAATTTCATGAAGCAAATGAGTCTGACTTCAGGATTTTCATTTGAAACATTTAGTGGAAGAGCAAAAACTGTAGAAGTGGATGATCGTGGTGAATTGGAGACTAGAAATAGGATCAGCTGACCTTGTGTGAAGGTGAAAATGGGAAAAAGAGGCAGGAGGAAAGGAGCTGTCAGCCAAATGTAGAAAATGAATGGAAGATAGAGACAAGGCAATGGCAATTTCTGTTTGCATTGGTTTTGTACGTTTCACTTCACAAATGCAATAGGAAGAAATGTCTGAGAAGAAATAGAGTCCTCTCTACTCGTGGTTTTCCTTTGATGTGGTTGAAATAAAGGTGCTACTGGCTTTTGTCAACAACTGGTGATCTTGGAATCAAAGACTGACCTGCTGGATATCACTGTCTTTCTCTATAGTCCAAATTTTATGATGTGGTCTTCCATGGCAATGAGTTGACCACCACATTGGGAGTGTGTGGTGCAGGATGTCAGGAATGAAATAAGGGCACACGAAGCAGGTGTGTGGATTTTGTCTCCAGCTGCCTGTTAAAACAGTATGGTTTGACTGGCCTGAAATCACAAGATCTTGTTCTTTATGGCCTCTTTGCATAGAATTTAATGAATTTCAGTGATACTAAAGTATACCATATTTAGTGTCACTAAAATGGTTTCAGGAAACTACTTTGGAACTTGGCATGTTAAATACTTTAGAGAGAAGTCTTTAATTTTTAAATGTTTAATTCCTAATTTGAAGAAAGGGCAACTATCATGACTCTTTTCTCAGTGCAGCCATTTAGAGAATAAAGTGAAAAGACAATATGCTTTAGTCACTCTGAGACACTCTTCACAATCTGTGTGCACATCAAAGCTCCAGTGAACTATACGTGACTGAGATATAGTAGAGAATATATTCAATATATACTAATTTACTTATTTCATCTTCCCAGGGATATCAGGGCTCTATTATTAGTGGAAATACATGTATCTTTCCTCATGTTATATAAGGGTTTTAATTGCCTTTTCAATGTTAGTAACTGCTATGTTAAAATGCTATTTTGGGGTTGATTTTTTGGTGTTTTAGGGGAAGTTTGTTCCCACATAAGTGTTATGACTCCCTTTATGAATAGTGGGAATTGGGGCAGAGATTCCAATATGTTTCTATTAAGGACTACATGTTTTAGCTGACTTTGTGTGGACAAAAATCTGGATATGGGAAGTTCTTGCCCATGTCCAAAAAATCTTGAAGTTAACAGGAGAAAATTCCCAGGATGGCTCAGGTATGAAAAACCTTTTCACTTGCTGTTGAAACAGAGACCATATAACAGAGACAATATCAGAATTCCCCAATACAAAGCACACTCATGAAATTTGGGGCAGAGGGTGGGGGAAGGGAAGAATTTATTTTTGGTGTTTGTTTCTTTTTTTTTTTTCGTATTTCGACAGAAACAATGAATTTCTCCTCAGTTGCTGGTACAGAAGAAAGACCTACTGATTAGTCTTATTTTGCCAATAATGATGCCATTAAAATCTTATCCAAGCATAATGGATACACCAAATTTTATGTTAAAGGAAATATCTGCTACACATCTCATGGCATTTTTATTTTCCCAGTTAGTAGCAGTGTTTGAATTACAGGAATTTTCACATTCTCCATGCAATATTTCCTTCATAGAAGTAAACTCCTGAAGCCTGTCTTTATTTCAGAGAAATCAAATACTCATAAAGAGAAAAACTTATCAGTGATCATTCAATCTCAAGGACTGTTTCTACTGGCCTAGTTCTGTAAGAACAACTAATGGAAAGAAACACTATTTTTAGAAGTGCCATTAATATAGAAAGAGCCAGCGTTGCATTCTGTATTTCTAATTTCAAAAATGCTATTAAAAGTAGCAGTTTGGAGTGACAGTTCATGTACTGCTCTTAGAAAATCTAAAAATAAACAGCCACCTGTGCTCAAAATGCTAGTAACTCCACTTGTAAATCACTTAGATTACTTATTATTTGCAGATATCATTTTTTTCTCTGACACTTACGTACTACACAAATCAATCTGGTATATACAAATCAAAAGTTACTCAACTAACATAAAAATAGCGGATGTCACGTGAAATGTCATTTAATGTCAGGTCTGAAATGAGCAAATAAATTGCCTCATCAGTTTAATTAACAAAAAAAGGTAACCAAGTCAAATTAACCTACTTCAAATTATATTAGATCTATTTTGAATGGGATTGCACTGCTGAATTTTAATTGGAAATTCACTTTACAGGACAAGGAAATACATTATTTTACTTCAACGGTCAATAATGAACAGACAGGCAACAAAATTCTCTGAGCACCTTAGAGAGAATGGGATAAGCTTTGGTGTCTTAGGGTCTATGAACTTCTATTAATTATTAGATTTATACTGAAGAAACTGATTTTTTAAACAACTCTTAGATCTAAATGATTAAGAGTGCTCTGCAATTTCAAGTGTTCTAATGATTATTATTATTAATGGCAAAAGACTGCACTCCACAATGCTAAGCACAGTACAGAGAGAGGAGAGAACCTTTGAGGAGCTCAGACTTAGTGATAAAAAGAATATTATTCCTCGTTGTGGAGGCAGCTGAAGCATGGAAAACTCAAGTGTTTTGACTGGTTAAGAGAAGTTCAGGAGACGTGGCAGAACTGGGACTATATGTCACATCTTAATCTCGGTAATTTAACCTCATAATGATCTTCTTACTTTTCATTTTTCGCTTCCTCTTCATGGGAGTAACAAAGAATAAGTTCATGTTGTGAAAGAGTTTTAAGTGGAATAGTCTGGTGGTTTCTTTTTCTGAGTGCTGGCCTTTGATGGAAAAATAGGAAGAAAAAATTGTTAAGTGGAAGGAAGTAAAAGCAGTAAAGTAATTTTTGGAGAAGTGCACAGACAATGTTATCAGCCACAGAAACACCAGCAAAAAAAGATATTTCCACCTAGAAATGGAGAGTGTTCTCCCTTAGGATGTATACAAGATAATTGATACGGAGTATCTTGTATACAGAATTTATGTATCATTTTGCATTATTTGTATTAATATGCCTGATTAAGCTAAACGTAAAGGAATCACTGTAGGACACCCTAAATAATTAAAAATCGGGAAAAAAAGCAATGAAAATTTTCCCAGTAATTAATGGCTGCTTGCCATCATTCTGAATCATATTTCGACTGCAGGTTCTGTTGGCTAACCTCACTATATTATTCATATTTTACAAAGGGGAACCTCAAATCTTTAAAGCTTAATGCAGTTACATTCTTTCCTATTTGAAGTGGGTTCAGTATTCCCTTTGCTTCTTTATTGTAATCATGTGTAATTAGCATATATTTCTCTCTGTATGTTAGTGTTCTGTTACTTGGTATGTTCTGTTACATCCCCCACCTCTCACCCCAGATGGTTTGTCCCTTCCCTTGTCCTCCTTCCCCATTGGCTGGAGCCCCCTATAAGAACCATGGGCCGGAAGTGGGAAGGGCTCTTTCCNAGCTACATTTTATAAGGTTGAAAGTTGTCTCTAAGAAATGGAAGTATGTTTTCAAGCCCTTCGTGTAAACAGTTAACATTTAACACCTCTACTAGAGGAGAAAAGGACTTAATCCCTTGAGGTGTTATTCCTACTTTCATTACTACTGTACTTATTGCTAAAGCAAATTGCTTTTAGCTCAAAAGTTGTTTGGACAATCAAATTGACATGTGTGTCTGTACATTTACATAACTCAGTCAATCAACAGAAGGTTGAAGAAGCAAAAGAAAAAAGAGAGACACAGTAACTGCTATGGCAACCTCTCTCAGTTACCTGGCATCCTGGAATATTTATAAAAAATCAATTGAAATGGGTGGCATAAGACTCCTCAATGTTCATTACTTTTGTGTGAGATTTTTTTTGGTCACAAAAGCATGGATAAATACTATTCCTTATACCTTCATGAAAAGAACAAATATCCAGTTTTTCTAATTGTCAAGAACAAAGAGAAAAAAGGTTTTTTTTTAATTTAACTTTATGTGAAGTTAAATTTCACCTCCAGAAACTTTCTATAAATTATTGTGGATGTGCTGCTATAATGTCGTATTTCAGTGAAATATAAGTCTGGACAATGACCAGCAAATTCACTTAAGGCTTTTGCGAGTTTTTGGTAACCAAACTAAATAATATATTGCTTGAGTTTAGCATTTAGTAACATTCTAGATATTTGTAGCTGGTAGTATAGTAGCAGTGCTTCAGAGTCAGTGCTTGAAATTGTCTATTGATAGAAAAAACTGGATTTTTTTCTCTAACAGAAACTTCCAAACAAATGTGAGTTGCCTATATATCATGGTTGTCCTCTCTGGCTTTCTAACTCAAAAGAAACAGATTGTAAGAAAGAGACTTAAGGACACTTTACATTGACTCAACTCAAACAATTTATCTATGCCAACTTGTTTCTCATAGCTTTGGTTTTCTTGTATATACCCTAATCAGCTTTTCTAGTTATGAAAACTCTAATGTTTGACTGAACCACAAAAATATATCTGTTCATCCATGTCGAGACTTACATTTTAAACATGTATAAGTGGATTTCTTCCTCAGTGATAGCAAAATTTTCAGAAAGTTTAAAGTTGACCAGCAGATTGCAACATCCCATCACATTACCTGAGTGAACACAAGAGAGATCTCTCAAAACCCAGTGACACTGATGTGTTTGAGATGATTCTGCATCCCAAAGCATTTTCCCTTATTCATATTCAAACTACTTTATTTTCTTTTTTAGCCTTGCTTCTTTTTTATAATATATAAGTAGTATAAAAACAATTAAAGCTTTGTTATTGATATATTTTTCAGTCACAATTTGTGGCCTTTTGGCATATTTCAGAATTAGCAGAAGATCTCACTATAAACAATCATTCTCTGAATTAATTTATTGTCTGAAAAGGAACAACTTTGGCAGGGTTGTTAAGCAGAGAAAAAAATAAATTAGTTGGATGAAAATATAAACATATGTTGCTTTAAACTCCCAGCCAATGGTATTTAAACCCTGTTTAAATTAGACAGAATCTCCCATAAGAGTAAAGAAGGAGAAAGATGGAAGAAGAATGAGTAAACACAAAAATGTCAGATAAAGTTCTTTATAGTTTCTGTTTACAGTGGCATGTGATTGCCTTCTGCACAGTGTGGTGTAGGCTATATAATTATGCTGCATGAACAAAGAGCTCTAATTGCAGCAGATGAAGTTGATTATTTATCTGCCTCTATGCTGAAGGCAGTTGATTTTACATGCCCACAGCACAGAGGTGTGTACAAACCAAACAGCTTTGTAAAAGTGTGGTGGCCCCCTCCTGAACTGGTTCAGCAGAGAAAAATTCCCTGTGTATTTAATGCAAGTAGTAATGGAACAGCACCTCCTCATGAGCCCTCAGTTTATTGTGGGACTCATTCCCTACTAGTCTGCTACTCATCTTGGGTTTCTTCCAGGATTCACAGGGGAGTAAAAGTAGGATGGTCTGGGCTGTTCAGGGAAGGCAACTGATACCCACACAGTTTACCTACTCAAACACTGTCAGGTGTGGTTATCCCAAAATCAAAAAAATCCAACCTTGGAAGCTGGTTAAAGGTAGGAAACCTGTGCAAATAGAGATCTGAAAATTTTCACAAACACGTGACGTGAAAAGTGCAGATTTCTACAATTACTCAAAAAAGGATCACTGTGTGTTAGAGCTCAGTGGATGAAAAATGTGTGGAAGACAGATGGGATGGAATGTTGTCAACCATATTCCCAACTGGAAACAGATGAAAGAAAGGAAAAAATAAGGTGGAAGATAAAAAAATCTAAGACTTGACAGGCTGAAGGTATTTGCTTTGAAAAAAATTCCTAATGAGAGAATGTTCCTGTCAACAGTTGTGCAGAACATTATTTTTTGCAATTGTCCAAAAGTCTTATTCCTTTGACTAAGTTTTTCTAGTGTGAATTATGCATGAAGTTAGTCTTTTTAATAGTGCTTGCATTATAATGGGGTAATTATACACACTTTTATAAATTGCTATATTGCAGTTAGAATGTTGAATATACTTCTTTTCACAAAAGAATTGATTTTTGGGACCCTTTCTGTAATATTCCTGATGTCCCTGGAAGAATATTTTTATTTCAGTCGAGTTTGTAGCCTTGTAAATTCAAAGTTACTTACAAAGAACCATATCTGTAACTCTTAACAGTTATTCTTAATATGATTTTTTTCAAAATACTAAAACGTGTTATTGTTTTCTCTCTCCATATCTACAGTATCTTTCTTATAATTATTTTCAAACGTTAACTAATGAGAACTTCACTAAAACAGATTCCAAGTCACATGAACATATACACAGCCATATGTTGCAGAGATTAAAATGAACTTTCAAGTAAGATACAAGAAAGCCATAAACATTCTGCACTAAAGTAATTTGTTTGGTTGCATATGTCTCACACAAATACCATCAAGGTATGTTTTATAAATGCTAATATTCCTTTTTCTAATTCATTAGGGAAAGGCCAGTTCAGAGTTGCTCATGGGTTGCAATACCAATGCTTGGGTAACAGCTATGAAGGGAACAACTGCAGAGTTGCATTTACCTACCCAGTTCTTTTGTGTATGATATGTCTGAATATACCTGTGCAAAAGATGCTTAAAGGAGACAAATGCATTTAAGGAAACTAATTCCCTTCCTTAAATAAAACCAGATGAAATAAAGATTGTTTACTAGCTTGAGAATTAGAGTTTGAGAGTTGACTATTACTATATCTGCATTTCTGAATAATCGTGTATATTGAGTTTGAAACTAATTTTTATTACAACTAGCTGGAGTTCTTAAGCTGCCAAAGTCATTGCTACACCTCTGTGGATCCTCTAAGTGGTTATTTAAGTAAAATACTTTGTTTATGGTAGCTTGTCTGTGATTGTGGCATCACATGAGCTGATTTTTTCTTTGATAATTCTATTTAATTTTATGTAACTTTTAAAAAAGCACCTGTTTGTACTGAAACAATTTCTTCATTACCACTGTCTGGTGTTAGAGCTCATCATGTGTCACCAGACTTGACTCACATTAGAAGTATTTAAATATCTAAATACTCCTAATGGCTTAATTTTATCAGGCTTATATAAGGAAATTTGTTTTTTATAGTGGCATCCAAAGCCAGCTTAAATGAAGGAGATTTGGTAGTATATGGCAGTCAGGGTAAGAAGGGGCTTCAGGAGGTGTCTAATCCAGCCTAAATCTTAAAGGAGGGGTGACTCTGAGATCAGATACAGTTGCTTGAGTCTTTAGCCAGCTGGGTATGGAAAACTTTGAAGGATGGAGCCTGCAAAAAAATATCTGAGCAAGTTGTTAACAAGCTCTGCTGTTCTAATTGTGAGGAGAGTCTTTTCCTATCCATTCTGAGCCTCCCTTCTTTAAAATCATTCCTTTCATGCCCTACATCACTGTAGGCCTGGCTTTATCTCCATGGCTTTCCCCCTGGAGCATCCCCTTCCTGAACAGCCCTGCTCTCCCAGCCTCTCCTCACAGTGCAAGTGTTCCAGGCTCAGCCACCTCGGGCTCTGTTTGCTGATCCTGTTTGAGTTTTCCTGTACCTTCCCTGTGTCGGGAGGGCCCTGTATCAGACCACCCATGTGTGGTCTGTTCTCTGTGGCTGATGAGTAGGGGAATAGTTGTGGCAGTGCTGTGCCAGTGAAGCCCAGGATGTGCTGGTGGCTCACACCCAGGAGGGGTGAGCTGGGTGCCTCCAGCTCCCAGGACCTTTTTACAGCTCATCTCCAGCCTGTGTTGTGGCAAGGACCTTGTGTTCTAGGGGGGTGAGGTGCAGAGTGAGGAAACATTGGTGGAACCTCTTTGAGAACCCAGCTACTCCATGTGTTTTCCAGGTGTCATGAAAATAACAAGTGGAAGTTTTGAGATGTTAGGGAAAATGTTTTGAGGGGTATTTACTGATTGGATAAATTGAACAGTGATGGGTGTTTGGGATAGATAGCATTACCTATAGCGTGTTATAACATGCAGCTTTCTGCTTTGGAACAATGATGATGTTACTGCTTTTTTCCCTTGTACATGGTCCACAAGACATAAAAGTATTAGCAAATCAGTAACATGACTGGCTAGGTCTAGTGGAGGATCTGAATACTCTACTATATTAGGAGACTGCTTCCAAGGATTTAAGCTTCTTTGGTATCCAGGGCATCTTTCAAGTCATGCTTCCTCTTAACTGTAGACATTAGCTCCAACGTTGACAAATAACTCAATTTGTAAATGATATTTCAAGAACAACAAAAATCGTGTCCTTTCTCAGCCTGCTTACTGAGCCAAGTACATGGTACTCTGTGAATCAGTAGGTGAATTTCCCTTTCTCCCATACTAGATACAAATTTCCTGTGTGTTCTCACATTGCCTTATAGTTTTCTCTCTCTTTATTTTCAAAATGATGATTAATCGACCTACAGCTTTTAATATTCAAAGCTGCATGACTTTTTCTCATTATGCAATCAGTGAAATTAATGAACGACAGCTCTGCACCACCAGGAGGCCTCGCTGAATAGCAAAGGGACTATAGAAACAGGTTATTTGTGGGTCACTGCCAGGATGGATTTAATTTTATAGCACAGAATATTTCTTCTAATATAGAAAAATGTTTAGTGAATATTTTTGTGTTAATGAAAACTGTTAAATTTATGCTACTTCATATTTGGCATCATTTCAAAATGTCACTGCTGCACTTTGTTAGTTTATTCCTGAATTCATTTCAATGTGTAACGACAAGAAGGTAGAAATTAGAGGAACTTGAAATGTTGAAGAAACTGATGGCTCCTAGAAATGGCAGATCAGTTTGGATTAGGCTGTAGATCCAGAATATTCAGTGTAGATACTTAATTTTTATTCCTGTGGGATTTGCAACAAGCCTTAAATCAAGATATACAGTTCATCCCTCTTGAGGTGAATCCGGGGCTGATTCTGAGATAGATGGAAATAATCATTTTTCTCAGCATGTCTCTGTAGCACCTTCAAGTTCAGGTTCACAGTGAAAAATGAACATGAATGGTGCTTCCATGTTCACATGCACAGTTCTAAATACATCACTCCAGACACATCATGTAGAAATCCTGCATTGAGCACAGCTGAAATTAACCTTATAGTATCATCATTATTTTGCCTTTTGCCATATGACAGAAGGTAACACTCTGTTCCCATGTGTTGGAGTCATTAATCACCACAGAGATACAGAGATGAAGGGTGATATAAGACACCAATTCCAGAAGAAAGCCACACTGATCATTGGATTTATAAGAGCCTGCACGGTGTCACTGAGTTTGCTTCTCTAACTGTGGGTTAGATGAGCAGTTTCTGATGATAACCACAGTATAATGGAAACATCAGGAAGGTGTTCTAAAAGGTAGGGAAGGACTATTCAGATTACTTTGTGAATATTTTGGAAAATAATAATAATTTAAAAAATAATAATAAATAATAATAATTTATAATAAAAATAATAATAAAAGGTAGCCAGGAAGAATGAAGACATGATACTTCTTAGGACAGTCTGAGGAGAAAGGAGAAATCTCGAGGATTTGCTGAGAAATCACTATGCTTGCAGTGCTCTCTGTGGGCTTTGACTTATTAAAAACAAAAGAACATGACTAGCATTGGATCTCTGCCATCTTTCAAAGGAAAGACTAATAAAATAACAAAGTGGACCTTTTTTATGGGATTAGAATCTACTTTCTCTCTACTTTCTCTGCACAAAAGAAGATGACCTTGCTGATCAAAAAAGAATAAATTAGACACTATGTAACACTTAAAAGAAAATGAATTGCTACTAGGAGATTTAGGATTACTTGTGGTGGAAGAAATTACACTGAAAATTCAGCTCATGGGAGGGACATGTGGAGCTGTTGTATGCAATAGGAGTGTGTCAGTGATTTTAGGTGTGGGAATGACTGGAAGAGACAGAAAATAGAGATAATTACACAAAAAGTGAAAAAAAAAATTCCTGCAGTCATGTACCTTGTGGTCATTNTCTTTTACATAAAGGCCTCAGTGTTAAAACAATGTTGTCAGACTTATAATTTCTTGTTCCCATTAATCATAAAGGGATTCATTCTTTTCTGTATTGCACTCAGAGTGATGAAAATAAATTGAGGCTGTGAATTTGGAATCTGAGAACTAATAAGTTTTATCTACTATTGCATCTCAGGAAACAAAAATATATAAAATTTCTACTAAGAGAACAATACATGTAGGTTTTCTTTTTTATCTTTTTCTTCTACTTTTTTTTTTTAAATGTTTTGTCATTGAACCAAGAAATTGGAAAGATCAGTCAAGGTCGAGCCAAATCAGAATTTGTCCATGAAATTAATACATTTCATTATGTCAATTAAATATTTTACATAATGAAATGAAACTTGGTATTTTCAAATTGTTTAACCCACTTAAGAATTTTTATTCATTTAAATTAGTTTTAAAAACAAAAAGAGACATTTTAAAATGTGCATTTCAACATTTTCATTTAGGAAAAACATCATAAGAATTTTGGATATTCATGACTTTCCTTTACCTTGTCTGGGAAGGAGAACATCCTGATCTCCTTGAGTAGATATTCCATTGTTAGTCATTAAAAAAACCCCACAGAAATAATATAAGTAGATTACAACACTGAACATATTCTTCCTGGAAAAGAGAAGGGATTGCACATTTTCCTATTCAACCAGAAAACCTCACAGCCTGGTGGCAAAGCATTATTTTTTTGTGTTTAGGGATCTTGTCAGTTTTTCAAATAAATGATCTGGACCTTCTCCTTTTACTTCAGCATCATTTTAAAATAAGGCTGAGCTGTGCTCTGGGTTTTAAAGAACTACAGAGTATTAAGAGTGTTTTGTCCCTCTGAATGAGGGCTGTGTAAATAGGGGTAGTATCTCCCCCTCTGTGACTTGCTCCAGCAACTAGCACTTTAGTGGTTCCTTCCTCAGCCAAAAGGG
>WEIV01030465.1:27393-55923 GCA_013390005.1 Calyptomena viridis
TGAGTCTTGTGCCTGCCCTCAGTTCCTGCCCTTACTCCTTCCCAGTTTCTGCTTATGTTCCTGAATTTTCTTTTTCTATTCTTCTGGATCTAATCTTAAGACAATGGAGCTGCCTTGACCCAAGCTTGAACACCAATGAAATAACCTTTGGGCAGAACAAGCACATATCCATATCTGTTTGATGACTTGCCAGAACAGGAAGTATTGGATATTAGATGGTTCTGTATGGTCTCTGCTGACCTGTTTTATTTGAACCCAATCTTACCCTTCCCACATCCTAGGGAGCTTAAAACATGTCAGCAGTGCTGGAGGGAACATCATACAATGTGATCTGAGGCAGCTGTAGTTGGAAATGGAGTCAGCTCTGTGCCTGTATGTTAATCTGTTCCTGATATTTCTGTCAAATCTGCAGAATGACAACATGCTGGAAGAAGGGAATGGTAGTTCACAGCCAAAAAAAAAATTAAAATGCCCATACCCTAACAGTCCACTCTGTGAAAGTGACTATGAGTTTTGGATACAGGAGCGACCCCTGTAAAAAGCTGGATGATCTGCTCTGGCTCCCATTCCTCCAGTGTATGAGCAGAAGAAGGGCAGGAGCATTGCTGCAGGTAGGCCTGAAGGCAGCAGTATTGTAGGACTCTTTAGAAACACTAAATCTTCATAATAGCAAGTGCCCGAGGCTATGTAGGCTATTAAGACCTCACAGTACATTGTGTTATGTAGTGGCCACTTTCCAAACACATATGGAAAAGCTGGAGACAGAAATGTGTTGCTGTAAGAGCTGCAGAGAGCTCTGCTTGCATGTCTACTTGTTCAATTAGTGTGTGAACACCCTGAGAGCCGAGGCAGGGAACTCAACCTCCAGTGCTCTGGCATTTCTCAGAGGGTTTCCTGGAGGTGTTTCAGCATGGTGTTCTTTGTCAGAACCCCCTCTCATCTAGCTGATATAAGGGGCCTGAATACAGTGCACTTAGAGAACTAAAAGAAAAACTAAAAGCTGCAAGCAGTGCACAATAAAATATATTTTTTTAAAAAAGGTAGTATTATAGGTATAGTTGCTGTATTCATAGGCTGTATTAAGGCAGCAACAGGAACCAGAAAAACACTTGGTAGCTCAGAAAGTTTTGGGGAAAAAAATATTCCTAAGTTCTTCCATTCCCTAACAGAGTAGGAGGCAGTTTTACTACATGTGTCAGATGAAACTTACTAAAACAAAATGTAGTGCAACATGACAGTTGCTACTGCAACAGACCTTGGTGCTACAGGTTTGAAAATTGGGTTCAATTGTTCCTGATTCTGAACAATGTAATTTATTGCAAACAGTGACTATTGGCATTCTGAAATATGAACTTTGAAACCAGTTGAATCCGACTCATCCATTCCTTAATTCAGTTTTTCAAACAGCAAGAACTGGGATTGTTGTCATTGTTGGGAAAAACAGCTTAATGGTGCTAATCCTCAGAATCCTTTCTCTTGCCCCTTTTCTCAAGGGGATTATATGGTTCATGGCTTTAATGAGATAATCCTAATTGTTCAGATTTCTTTGTTGAGGTGATATTCAGCCTAAATGGCCTTTCAATTCCAATTATGGATATTAATATGGCAGTTAAAGGTCAGAAAGTGCTTCAGGCTAATGCTTTGTCTATCTTAGACAGTAGCAACGAAAAAATGGCTCTGCCAGTTGCCATGAGAGGTGTTAAGACAATGGCTAAAGGTCATGAAAAATGCTTCCATAGAACAAATGGAGTTAGAAAGACAAGCAGCTATAAATAACGTTTAGTGATGTTTATACCCATTTAGTTTAAATGATATGACTGCTTAATTGGGACATTATGAAACATATTAAGTCCTCTTAAATAAACAGTCTTTTCTCAGATTTAAAGGGAATAGATTGGTTTGCTCTCCTCCTCTGAATTACAACTTCCATACAACTGGAGATTCCTCCATCCACTTCTCCAATGACTTCTATCACTAATTGTATAATTGAATCCTTGTGTTGTTTCATGCTCAAAAAGATGGTAGGCAGCTGTGTAGCCTATCTTGTATTTTAATCTTTGAAAATGGAATATTGCTGATAGAGCTGCTTCCCTTGATTTTTTTAATGTGGATTCATACTTTAAGTGTATAGTCCTTTTCTGTAAAACTACATTTAGGTTGAGTTAGTGACTGGATAGTGTCCTCACACAGGTCTCATTAGCTGAAATCACATTTGCTCTTTTCAGTACCAAAATAAAAAGGGCTATGTGTGCTTCTGTTTGCAGCTGATGGTTTCTGTGAAGTGTGATGTGATTGATAGGTCTGGTGACACCTTTGCTATGTAAATCTGCTTCAACCTGATTTGGAGTTACTGTTTTGTGAAATCTCTCGGGATTACAGTCTGTCACTGTCTTCACACCATGAAGAAGGTTTTTTGCTAGACACAAATTTTAGTTTGCAGTGGTCTCTCTTGCAGATACACAAGAAAAGTTGTAAGAACACAATTCTCATTGGTCAAGCACTGGGTATCCCCTACTTGGACTCTAATGCTTATGGTACATACAGTTAAAATGTGCATTCCCTGTCTCTACTTGTTAAACCAATATGCCTTTGTTCTATTTTAAAACCTATACTGATTTTAGAAGTTGGAGGACAGCGTTAACAGCTCTGAGAGTATTGTAATATGATGCCCAGGGGCAGCAGAGCCATCATCCATGGATATCACACCATTGAAATAGGAGTGACAGGATCTCCATGTCTGAGTTAGCAAAATGCTGATTAAACAATTCCAACTCCCTTATTCCTCTTGCAACTTCCCATTTCACAGCCAGTTAACTCCATCAACATTTTGGCTGTGGAGAGGATCTGTTCTCAAGTGCAAAGGATAATTTTTTTAATGTCCAGTCTCCTATGCAACTTGTGGCTTTCAGAAGGCAATATAGTACTTCTGCAGTGAGTGAAACTAGAAACAAAGAAACTAGAAACAAAATCTTCCTGCTCTGAGGCAGATAAGCACTGTTTGAAAGGCTTCATAAACTTTGGGCACTGATTTAGTAACTCAAACTGGTACTCAAAATACCCACTAGGGGAGGCAGGAACACCCCCAAAATGCCATCAAGATAGAGAATTTATAGACAGACAAAATCAATTTTCTCAACCAGTGCCATTTTACAAATTAGCAACAATTTTGATGGAAGTAAAGATATTGACAGACAGTAGATCTATGCCTTCTACACTGCCTTAAATTATCACACACTACTGACTCTCTCAGTTCCACTACTTCCATTCTCAGGAGTTCTTCCCAGTCAGCTCAAAGTGAAGAGGAAAAAAACACATTGCATTTCAAAATAATATTTATTTTCTAAATTTAAATTGCTGTTTCATCCTTTTTCCTATGATGATGATGATCTTAAAACTGTCTTCTAATCACTGATTCTTCAAATTTGAAATATGCTTATGTATACACAGCACTAATTTCATGTAGCCATTTGCAGCATCATAAGGATATCCAGGAAAGATTTTTCTTTTGGTTTTCCACTCTTGTAGATGTAAAAATAGATCTTTAGAAAATCCTAACAAAAACACCTTTTATTTTATGGCTCAGTAATACAGAAGATGTGTTAGTACTGTCTGAAGTTCCAACTTTTATGAAAACTGATGCATTGATTTAAGACTGCTCAATTGTAATTAAAAAAATCTGGAGAAAGGAGGGACTTCAGATTGACAGTTTTGTATTTTGTGAAGATTCAAATTTTTGCTCCCTTTAGAATGGAAATTTTATTAAATATGCATTTTTAATAGAATCCTTTTTTCAATATGTGAAAATTATCAGGCAGTGATTAGAAATTAACACGCATTTGGTGGCAATGTGATCTATGTTCTACCACAATTGTCCAAATACCTGGATTATAATTCTACATCTAATAGGCTTATCGAAGAGCTGCTGTCTTTCCACTTCTATTATCCCATTGATGTGTTTATCAGAGGATTCTGGATTACAAACCAGAGATCCACAACAAGGTGCTCAACTTGTCAGATTCAGATGCAAAGCTGTATCTAGGTGGTTTCCACTTTTATCCCACTTTTCATCTTCTCTTTTCTGAAAAACAACCAAAAAACCCAAAGAAATTACCCATTTTAGGAAGTAGACTTATTTTTATGAAATGTTTCAATTTGTGGATGCTGAAATTGTAAGGGACCAATTATTTCAGCTGAATGCTCACAATTCCATGGGGCCTGCTGGGATTCATCCTGGAGTGTTGAAGAAGCCAGATGATGTTACCCAGGACCTCTCTCTATTATCTACCAAAGATCTTGGGAGCCTGGAGAAGTCCCTGCTGACTTAATCCAAGTCAATGCTATTTTAGTTTGCAAGAAGGACTTGAGGGAAGCCCCAGGGAACTACAGACCTGTCAGTCCAACCTCAGTACCTGGAAAAATTATGGAGGAGATAATGCCAGGTGCTATTTAAAGGCATTTAAAAGACAATGCAGTCATCAGGCTGAGTCAACACGTGTTCACAAACAGAAAGTCCTGTTTAATTAATTTTATATCCTTCTACAAAAAGCTATGAGCCTTGTGGATAAAAGGAAGGTGGTGGATGCAAATTTTCTGGATTTTGGTATGACTTTTGGCACTCTCTTCCTGGACAAGCTGCCCAGCTGTGAGATGGGCATGTTCCTGGTGCACTGGGTGAAAAACAAAGAACTGGCTGAAGAGCAGGGCTCAAAGGGTTGCAGTGAATGGGGCTACAGCTGGCTGGGGACCAGTGCTGTTTCTCAGGGCTCAATTCTAGGGCCAGTTCTGTTCAATATTCATATCAGTTACCTGGATGCAGAATGCATGGTTGGTAAGTTTATTGAGGATACTAAACTGAGAGGTGCTGCTGACTCTCTTGAGGGACAGAGGGACAGAACTGAATAGGTTGGAGAGTTGGGCAGTCATCAATGGAATGAAACTGAATAAGAACAAATACCAGATTCTGCACCTGGAAGGAAGTGAGACGTGAGTCTAAACTAGGAGAAGAATGGCTGGAGAGCAGCCCTGTAGAAAGGGACCTGGGAGTGTGTGGAATACACCTCATACAAAAGGAGAGAAGCAGCAATAAGTTTTATTGAGGTAAATCAATAATTTGACAGAGTTCAAAAAATTGGATGGACTTTAATGAAGTTTAACAAGGGTTCAGTAAGATTGATGGCAAGGTTCTTATAAATAGAAGAAAACATACAGTGGAAAATTAAGTTAGAATTGATTTAGAAAGATTCACGCAGAGACCATAAATTCCAAAGGATAAAGAAGACCCTCCTGTTGAGTCCTGAGGTTCAGGGTGGACCCCCTTGCTTTCTCCATTCCTGATGAAGCTTAGATGTAGCCAGGTCCACTCCTACTCTCAGACTTGGACAAAAATATATGTCTAATGGAATCATCTACATGAAGTTTGTAATAATTGAGTAGCTACCATGATGAATATTAATTCAGCATGCTCTCAGTCACTCATGGAAGATCTGTTCCAAGTAAGGGATCTGTCTGCCTTGGGCAAAGAAGGATCTCTTAGTCCCAGGTAGAGAAATCTAAACCCTTGAGAGGTGTTCCAACTCAAGGGGAGAGTTACTTGATGTGCAGTCTGGCTGCAGTTCAGGGCTCAAATGGGGTTCATCCTGGTGGTAATATTTATAGACAAGTATCTGGCTGCCAGTCAATAGCATAGACAAGACAGATGTCTTCATTTTAGCTCTGATATCTAGTTTTGTGTGTTGGTTATCTTGCATTTTGGGGCTTCGAAACCACCTTTCAAAATATTTTTCCAAGGTGCCTTCACTCCCTCGTGTGTGAGTCAGGACCTTTCCAGCCTACAGGTTCACCACAGGACATGAGGATTGTTTCTCCTTTAACATTTTGCTTTTTTGGCTGGTTGGAAATTGCAACATGTCCCAGAGAGCAATAAAAAGCTTGGAACTTTGTGAAAGGGCTGCAAAATCAAGACTGTTAGAAAGGAAAAACTGAGGGGGAATCAGTCATAAGTGGAAAAGTGCAGTGATGTGTTTAATATAACAGGACATCATTCATTGTACCACTTGCAAGTGGTATGTTAACTGGCTGGAGAACTGCCAGGATGGAGAATCCCATTCATCTGACATGGGATCAAAAGAAATTATATCTTATACACATTTGAAAATGAAGAAACATAGCTGAAGAGACTTACTGGTAAAGATCTGTCTCTTTACTCCCTGTTTCTGAACTGTACTTGGCTAAAGTGTAGACCAAAACTTACACTTGCCTGACACACAGATGAAGTTCACTCTACTTTTTATTATTCTGGTATTTTTTGCCTGGAAATATTGTCTCTCACATGGGAAGATGCAGTAATTTTAGTGCCTTTGTACGTATAATAGAAGATTCTCCACAGCTTACAGTCATAGTCTTGTATTCTAAAAGATATTGGAATAATGTCAGTATTTTAGAGGCTGGGATTTAAGTGCAAGCCTTTTGATTGCAAAGCATCTCTCTCTGTTGGCAGAGTCAGTCATGGGTCAAGTACCTCCTGTGCATTTAGAGTATTATTTCTAAATCTCTAGTAATTCCATCTATGCCACCTACTAATGGAATATTTCATTATCACTTTCATTATCACATTTAGTCATCAATAAAATTACAGGGCTATTTTTGGAACCTATTAAGCCATTGTACTTCTCTGTGTATGCAGAGGTGGGTGAGTACTGAGATAACATTTCTTAGTACATCACAAGTATTTATCCTGTGTGTTCTTGTTCCACTGAGCTCGTGTGCTGTCTGTTTGAACAACTCATTCAAAGTAAAGATAGATTTATTTGTAGGTGCCACTGATGGTGGTTAAGCATCTGTGAAGTGTTGACTTGTGTGGCCTCTGCAATGGTGCAGGTTTCTTTTGACCTCTGTACACACTATGACACAGAATACAATAAGATCCTTTAAATAATTGATATACAAATGGTCTTTTACCCAGAAGTTCAGCCTTTCATTGAATACTTTTCTTCATTTCACCTAGAATTGACTTCACTGTATGAAGGTTGCATAGACTTGCAATAGAAAGTGAATAGTTTTGATTTTATTCTACTACAGGTGCCATGATTAGAAAAAGTATTTGAATGTGACAGTAAACATTGAAAATGTAAAATGCATTTGGAAATAACATACTGAGTTAGTTATTGTACAATCAGGCAAATCTTTATAGTTTAAGCTCACAGTAAAAAAAAAAGGGATCATGACAGTGCAACTACTATGAAAAGAAAAATTACTGTGCAAAAATTGCCTTGTAATCCTGGAAAGTAAGTAAAGTTTGCTTTCATCATTTTGTTGAGATTCCATTTTGAAAGATGGGATGCTTTATGTTGTAATTTTTCCCTCGTAATTCCCACTTAGGATAAAATATAAACCATGTCAGTCTTTCAAAGCAAAACAAAAAATATTTCTTTGAAGTCTAATGATTATATTCCTTTTTAAATTATTTTTTTGCCAGTTTTGTAATCCATTTACATATAGAAGAAACAAAATTATGAGGTGAATATGAACTATTTGATTGTCCCCAAAATGAAAATGTCCTTGATTAGAAAGTCATATGTGACAGTTCTGGTTTTAAAGCTGCCTTGGCATATAAGCAAGAGGGGACAATCAGTCAAACAAGCTGAGTGCAACAGCTCCTCAATAATAGGACATTTTTCTCTTTGACATCCCAAGTTTGCTGTGCTCTGGAGTAGAAATATATTGTAATAATACATAATATGACATTAAACCCAAAAGTTTTAGTACTTTTAGATTGTCACAGTGACAAAAGATAGTCAGGTCTTCACGTACATCTTCCCCCACCTCCTCTCCCTTGCAATGACAATTGATGGACAATATGATTCATCCTAAGATCAGAACTACAGGTGGGAATTGTCCTAAGATAAGAAGACCAGGTGGGAAGCTCTCTGCACCATCCCATAATTGATACATTCCACAGACAGGGAAGCTGTGATGATTGCAGTTGGTTTTGGTGCACATTGATCTGCTGCTGCAGGCTGGGCCAACTGGTTGCAGGCAGCTTCTGGATGGATCTCCCCCCCACCCCACCACTCCCCCAGCAGGGACACCTGCAGGTGACATCCAACTGCACTGGCACTCTTTAGATACTGTCTTAGTGACAAATCTGACCATAACTATCTGCATAACCAGTGTCACATTTTTCGTGCCTGACCAACAATCCTCTCTCTACTCCTCTGCTACACAAGTCACAGAAATTTACTTCCCATCCTGATTTGTGTTTTTTGTTTGTTTGGAACTAGTGCATCACCAGAGGATAGTGATCTTTGTGAGTAAAGTATGTTTCTTTTGCACAACTTCTCTTGTTTTCAACAGCTTAAACACACAGAGGCTGTTGAAAGGCAAGTCATACACAACCTTATTGCCTTTCACAGAAGTGTACCATGTAAACATGGGATTCGATTTTGTTCTTTTCTGGAGTTAACTTCAGAACTCACTTCTTGACAGGCCTTTTCCACAGGGCAAATGCTGATGGACAGTATCATAGAAATGTCAAGAAATTGATTTAGCTCCCAGGTCAATCTAAGTAAATTGGTCAGGGAGAAACTTGAAAAATAAAAGTGAAATTCTGTATCATAGTCCAACAGGTTCTAAAGTTATACATAATTTAGGAATGTGTGAAATGTGATAATTTTCAATCAAAAAACAGATGATACGCCTTTGAAGACTGACAAACCTGAACATATGCTGTCTGTACATACAGATGTCCAGCAGCAGCTTAAGAAAAAACATTCAGGAGTTTGTGTTTTGTTGGGATTCACACAGGTTAATTTTTTTCTACAGCAAGAACTATGTGTCATTTCAGGTATCTGAGATATTTCAGTGATATAAAATCAAACTGTTACATTTTTAAGTTGTTTTTAATAAGTTTGGTGATAGTTTAAGTTCAGTAAGTTGTTCAGTTCCCCTTTGGGAAATACAGGGATCCTTTGCGGAAAATACATCTGAAAAAAAATACATCTATCTTTTGGAAATTATAATTCCTGCACAATATTGTTCTGAAGTTCTCTATGTACAAATGTATATAAAGGTATCTCCCCCCCAAAAGTCTTTAAATGTAGGTTAAGCTATTTATGTGGAGACTTCCTATAGGTGACCTAAATAATGTCAAGTAGAGGCTACATGATTTAATGCTAAGCCAGTGGATGGCAGTCAGGAGAGATGGGTTCTAGTTTTGGCTCTTCCACAGACTTGTCCTTGAGGAACTTAATAATCTTATGTCTTTTTTTTCCCTGTTCTGTCTGTCCAGCCTATTTATTCTCTTTCCGTGGGTATTATGTACTCAAAAAGCATTGGGCCCAATGAGTCCCCAGTCTTGACCAGATCTTGTAGGTGCTGCTGTGGCACCAATAATGGTGCAAAATTCTCCAAAGTGAGGACTTTGCAGCTGTAGTTCTGTGGATGTAGTAGGAAGTGTTTGAAAGCATCAATCATTCTTTCTTCCTTTACAGTGCTTTGTCAATCCTAATGTATTTCACACTACAGTTCCAGTCCCCTCTGAACTTACTCTCTGAAGCACTGTACTCAGCATGTTAATTTAAAAAAAGCAAAGCAATATTGTGTGATAGAAGACTAATACATCAGATAACTTCTTTATTTTGACTCATGTGGGAAACAGCTTCTGAATTAACCACATTTGTTTATAGCCAAATGGTCTTTCCATAGACTTGCATGACTCTCAGTGGCCTTTAGTGTTCTGCACAGCAAACACAGATTAGTCAAAAAAAAGAAGTCTAAAAGAACTCTAAAGATCACAAGACACAGGAAAACATGCAAAAATGATGCTTTGACAAGGCTTAAGTGAAAATACTTAGTATTTATTAAATAAGAACAACTAGAAAAATGAAATTAAAAATATGTATTGAAATTAGTTTCTTCTCATGAGAGACAAACTACATAGAATAACTTTCATCATAAAAACCCCACCACTTTTTGTTACTTTTTAATATAGTCCTTTTCATTTTATGAAGGTATACATTTAACTGCCATCGTTGTGCTTTATCAAAACTCAAATGACAGTAGGTGGGCATTGACATTAGGGAGTCAAAAGTCAGAAACTTCTCCAAATGGAATCACTTGTTTAGCCTTGACTTTTACAAGACCAAATTGAGATTAATTTTACATAAAATAGAGCAAATTACAATTATTAACTTTTTTATGTTTAACTATTTTCATGATTAAATCTGACTCAATTTTATAGAGAGAGGAGTAAAATCTCTACAAATCTAAGCAAACTTGTAGCTTAACTTGAACATATTTCTGGGTTTTGGAGGCATTTTTTGTGTGTCTGGCAAGTCCACTCAGACAATGAAATCTCAGTATTTTGGACAGGTTTAACTCTAACTTGCACTTGATAGGATATAAAGGATCCATCATATTGCTTTTTCTGTACAGGGTCTCCCCCCCACCCCCAAATAGAACAATAATTGTAGTAGTAAAGTGTTATAAATACAGTGACAGAGCACAGCAGGAACTGAGGAACTGCAGTGCTTTGCCAGAGGGAACACGAGCAAGAAATAAACAGACTCAAGGATGAGGTAAATTCAGTTTCACAGTGTCAGAATAATTACAGAAAATTCACTCTGACATAACGTTCACAACTTTAACATCTCACCATCACCTCACCAGTTTGTCTTGAGGTTTCCTGCATTCAAGAAGACAAAAAGCTTGTTTAATTAAGTAGAAAAATCCAAACAGTAAGGCCATCAGATGTA
This sequence comes from Calyptomena viridis, assembly GCA_013390005.1. NCBI lineage: Eukaryota > Metazoa > Chordata > Aves > Passeriformes > Eurylaimidae > Calyptomena > Calyptomena viridis. Next base: position 38,145 of record WEIV01030465.1, read on the forward strand.
CCTACTTTAGTTACAGAAGCTTAAGAAATCTGGAATGTGCTAAGTTGGGTGATTCCCTTCCCCTGCCCTCACTGCTCTGTTACAAAAGTCTTCTTGGCTAAGAATGGAGCTCAGAAGAAAATGAAAGTGCTTTGAACTCAAAAGAGAAAAATAGAGCAAAAGAAATCATGGCTGTAAGTAAAACATACCCAGCAATGAAAATGCACGAGGCATATGTGGCACTGAAAAAATGCCCTGCTGCAAGTCTTTGCTATCTGTAAAGGGATTTTCTTTTTTTCCTCCAACCCATTCACTATTTCTGCTAGAGGTGAAATTCTCAGTGGCACATGTTCAGCAGGAGCAGTCTCAGGTAGCCATTTTTAAGTACAAATGAATTGTTTGGGCTTGGAGTCTTAAGCTTAAAGTTTTGTCTTTAGAAACCATAGAAAGGTTTGAATGGACTTTTTTCTATGTCTATTTTTGACACAGAACTGAAGAATAAATGCTGATCTTTCTGTGACATCTTATTTAATGAGCAATTATTGCTGACAGGGTGTGGTATTTGCTTTACATGATGATCTTATTTGACTGTGTGCGTCTTACAGACTTCCAGTATTTGAGCAGTGGTCAGTTCACAGTCTTAATTTGTGTTCACATCAACCTGTTTTGTATAGGGAAGTAAATAGCTAATACTATTTTTTTTTTTCATTAAAGGGGTACTTTGACACAGGTATTAAAAGTTTAAGGAGGTATTAAGGTGCCAAGCCAGAGATGAATGATGGAATTTTCAAAGCTGCTCATAGATATCTACAGACCAGGTGGTCAGTCATTATTTTTCCACAGTCAACCAACAAGGGCTGCTGTATACTGTGTTTTCCAGGAAGAGCACCTTTGTACTGGGTAGATGGTGAGCTCTACCACATTACCCACACAACTCTGTGTATTTTCCATCAAGGTTCCTAAGGAGTAGTAAAATTCAGTCTTTATGCACGTAAAACTCTCCATTTGGTTAGTGAAATGCCTAATTTACTCTAGAAGTTTTGGCTGCAATTTTAAAATAAAGATTCTCCAGAAATCCTGCTAGAGGAATAGATGGTATAAAATGCAGTGCTTTGCTGATCGAAGGACTTGTTTATGTGCTGAATAAAAAAATCACCCCTTTGTATGCAATAAAAGCACCCTGATTCAACGAGTTCTGAATAGGTGATACATAATAATAAATCTTACATAGTGGAAGAGTAGATTTTTATGGAAGATAAACACTGAAACAGAGGGCAGGAGTATAACACAATTTAAATAAAGTTGCATTTCTTTCAGGGTTTGACTACACTCCTCTCTATTTGTTTAGCTCCCCCAGATATGATGCCCATTAATCACACATACAGGCTCCAAGCCAACAGTCCCCTATAAGACCTGCTTTCTTCCATAACTGCAAACTTGAAGTCACTACACAGTGATAATATTTCACTGTGTCAATACAACAAACAGAACCAAACTGGGAGATGAATCATGCAAGGTACTAGTATTCTCATTTTAAACTTGCACAGCACAGTGGTGCTTTACCCAAACCCCTTGATTGAAGTACTTCACCTACTTACAGTTGTGCTTTGCCTGCAGATTCCAGACTATAATGTTCTGTGTGATCTTTAGATTGCATGATCCAGAAACAGTGAGCTACTTATTAAAATGCCAGAGACTTTTAAATGCCAGACTTTTAAAATAATATATGTGTAATTTTTCTTAGAGTGCATGTGTTTGCTAGTCCCATAACAAACAAGGAGACATGAACTAGAATTAATTAGGTTGGAAATGACCTTTGACACCATCAAGTCCAACCTATGACCCAATACCACCTCATCAACTAAACCATGGCACTAATGCCACACCCTGTCTTTTTTAAACACTTCCAGGGACAGTGACTCCACCATCTCCCTGGGCAGCCCATTCCAATGGCCAGTCACTCTTTCTGTGAGAAATTTTTTCCTAAACTTCCCCTGGTGCAGCTTAAGACTGTGTCCTCTCATTCTGCCACTGGAAGAAGAGACCAACCCCCCAGCTGGCTACAACCTCCTTTTTATCACTTTTTTTTCCAAATAAAAAAAATTAATTATTTCTATTTATGGAATAGAAATATCTCGGTCAAGGTAAAGACAGTTCAATAATTGAAAGAAATGAAAAAAATTCTAAAGTGATGCAAAGGCAATCTCTCACCACATCACACAAGCAGACAGATGCCTCACCATTCACCAAACAATAGACACCTTGAAAGACAACCTCCACACCCCCCATTTTAATTATTGCTGAGAAATAATTATTAATTATAATTATCTGGAATGGAATATTTCTCTGTTCACTTTAGATCAGCTGTCCCAGCTGTTTCCCTTCCCCATTTGTTGCCCACTTCCAGCCTAGTTGCTGCAATGGGGACAGTGAGAAATGGACTGTCTTGCTACTTTGATTAAGTCTTGCTACTTAATGAGGGTTGCTAAGCATGGGTGGTCAGTGCTTTAGTCACACATCCAGAACACAGCACCATACAGGCTGCTGGGAGGAAAGTTAACTCCATCCTAGGTAGACTCTATATGAAAGGAAAAAAAAAGCCTGGCCTTGACAAGCTCCTTTGGACACAAAAGTAATGATTAGCAGTTGCACTGTTCAGTATAAAGTATTGATGAGTCTGACGTGTCAATATATATTTTCAATTTTAAAACTTGTTGCTGGGTCTGCTAGATTTGGGTGAAAGAAGTGGAAAGCTCCTTTTTGCCTCAATGGGAGCATGTTCAGATACTCTGTATGCAATAATAAAAATGATGAAAAAGATCAACAACTCATTGTAAGTGCATGTAACTGTGAGGAGGAAATAAATTAAACAGGGACTTAAACAATTTACAGTCTTTTGGTTTTGGGGTTTGGTTGGTTGGTTTTTGGTTTTTCTTTTCCCCAAGAAAAATGCAATTAGGAAACTGGCAGCTATGAATCTATCTTTCCTTTGGTTCCAATTAATAGTTTTGCCTTATGGAGCAAACTTACAAATTATGAAAAACTATGAAAAACCAAGTATGTAAAATATCAGGTTATCATGATATATATCATCAGGTTATTCTCAATCAGGGTACAATATTCTGGTACAAAAATCAGGTGGATGGATGATATTCTGTTTACAGTTTCGTACCATGGATACAGAGTAAAATTGCTCCAGAATCAAAATTATGATGTGTGAGGTTTTCCAAAGCTGACTGAGAATCTAGACACACAGTGTCACTCAGAACTAAGCAGAATAACTTAGCTAAAATGCTTATTTATTGTTGAAATTTTAAACATTTAAATTGACATGAGAATAAAAACAAGAGCATTCTTTTTTTTACACCCTCTGTTTTGTCTCTTGAAATTAAGTAGCACATGTCCCTACTCCCCTACTGTTTGTGGAATATTTTACATGTTTCTTTTCAAATTAAAAAAAAAAAGTCTGAAAATTGCTGTTATTTACACTGTCCTCAGCATTGCAATGTCATTCATTTAGACTTCAGAAGTGAAGTCTAACTCTAGTAAAATTCTTTTAGAGGATCCAAGACATCTTTTGCTATTTTGGAAAAGCTGACTGAAAGTGTAATTTGGAGTTTTCAATGTTAATAGGGTGAGTATGGCCTCCATCTGCCATCTTGCAGCACTTTTTCTCTACATATCTGCTAAGTAGCACTGCATTAGAATTAGCAGATGCAAAATTTATCTACTGTGTGCTCTGTTTTAGTAGTAACTAGGTAAATAAGTTTGGCTTACCCTCTATTGTAGGAAGTATTAAAACCTGCTCATGCAATACATTAGAGACCTCATAATATAGTCCTGGCTTTGCAGAAAATTTGTCTGGGTTCATAATATTTCTAGGAAGCTAAATGTGTGGTTATTCTACAACATGAAGAAAGAAAATGAGCTCTCAGGCTCCTTTGAAGCCAGAGGAAATACTGTCAAGAAATTTATACTGATTTGGATGTGTTTTGTGTGCTGTGATTTAGCTCTGAATTTACTTATAATACCTGTTTGCAAAAAATATCAGGTATTTTGTGCTATTGGTGCAGCATACTATATTTGATTAGCCATGTTATTTTATGTTACCTGTGATTTCATCCTTACAACACCTACTGGGAAGAAATGCTTTGAGAAGTAGAAACCTCCATATCAGTAGTAATAAGTAAAAAAGCAAAACTACTTTGTCGAGTGTGCAGAACTCAGTCAAATGTAAACCCTGTGTTTCCTGGGTTGCCAGGATTTCTCACACAGTCAAACAGATGTAATTGTATGACAGGAGCCAGTGCAGTGGGTTGCATGCAGGCAGACAGGCAGGCTGGATCTCCTGAGATTTGGAAGTGAGGGTGGTCTGAGGAGGACAGAGGACTTGTCTCTCAGGATCCATTCCTTAACAAATGCTTCTGTCCCCTCTAACCATGGAGGTGGGTGCTGTGGAAAATGCCACCACGGTTATGCCAGGGACACCACATGTCATAACACTTCATTGCAGCCTTAATCGTGGCTGAATTTTGACAGTGCTGGTTTGGTGGCATCTGCCTGTCCCAGGCAGTGGTCAAACATCCAGGCAGCTCATTGAGGCAGCTCCCATACCTCATCTGTTCTTTCAAACTCTTTCCAGATTTGGTCATATTATTTTTTAAATTTTCATCTCTGTCATAACAGAAATAATTAATCAAAATTCATGACACCAGGGTTCTGAAGGAAAGACAATAGCTTCAGAGAAGAACCAGTGGAGCATATCTATGGCTTTTGGCAGCATTCCCAGCACTAATTTTTAATATGTATTACAGCATTAGGTGTCACTCAGTTCCAGTTTAACACCTAAGTGGACCAATTTAGCACCCAAGTTTATGATTCAAACTTTAGTATTCATTCTTTTCACAGAGCTGAACCTTCTAAAATTCACAACCTTTTTAAAATGTATGTTGAATAAGAGAAGAGAGGAGAAGGAAGTTTGGTATTGTTTAGTTCTTTGTGAGTCTTGCCACAGTGGACCTCATATATATAAGTGAAGCATAAAGTGTTTTCTCTGCCTTCTTGCTCAGTATTGGGCAGCTTTATCTTACCTTAAAGCACACACTGTAAATTTGGTTAGCATTGGTTTAGACTAATCACATGTTTCCTTTGGGTGAAAGCATGTGGACTCTGAGTAATCAGAGGCTTTCAGGTGATTGATCAAAACCTTTTATGTTGAAGGAAATTTTAACTACTCCAAACATATGCAAATCTACCTTTAACGAGTTAGATTCTTCAATATTTCCCAAGGGGCTAGTGAGGTGAGTATTTCTAGTTATAAAAGTAAGGATGTCAGTTCTTGTTCAGACAACAGTTTTATTTCTAGTAAAATTGGTCTTTTATACAAAGTACAGTGATGCTTTCTGTCTATTTTTCTACACACATATTCCACAGTAATGTGAATTTATGTATATATGATCTGTTTGTGAATGCATGCATGTGTACATACACACAAACTAAAAACTTGTTAATAAATGGCTGTTGCATTAATAAGTTTTTAGTTTTAAGAATAAAGCTACATGTAGTTGATATATTCTTGTTATATTATTGTTGTTCTGTCCCGCACAAGTAATCCCAAATAAATCAGGGGATCTGTTTTCTTAAATAAGCAGTTCAAATCTTATATTTCCTTAAAAAAAAAACAGTGCATGACATTTATCTGGACCTCTACTTTTTGAATACCTCTCCTAGAACACTGACATGCTGTTAGTACTATGTACTCACAACTGTGCCAGAGGAGGCTCCTAAATTGTCTGTGCTACCTTGTTTCTCTGTAACATACACAGACATATTTTTTGAACTAGAAACAGCAGTCCTTTGAAAAACTACATCAGAAACCCCCATTCAGTTATGTTAGACCCATTTCTTCCTTTACTTTTACCTTTGTCCACTTTCTTTTCCTGTCTTTGGACTGTAAAATTTCCAGGGCAGTAACTGTGGTTATTGCAGATACATCGTTCATGGAGCATGTTCCCAGTCCATAAGGCTGGATAAACAGATCTCAGTTGTGGATAAAAGAAACAAACATTTTTCCCCATTTCTCAGGCGTGTTGGACCTAGAAGGGAACCAGAATACTAATAACCAGACTTTGAAAAGAGCTGAACTGGTTCCTTAGGGTATATTTGAAGAGCCTTTTCTTTACACCTCAGTGCAGAAAAGCCTGTTCTGAAATATTTTCTGCAATGAAAAAGTAATCATTACAGTCAAAATCAATAAAATTGAAAATACAACATGTTGTAGAAAGTAATATAAATATATTGTGACTTATTTTACTTATGTGTTCGTACAACACTTTTGTATTACAGATAATTAATTTGTCTCTATGATCTGTATAATATAGGAAGAGGTATTTGATTAGAATTTGTATATATTTTTAAAGAAACCACCTATAATGTGAATATTATCCATGGTAAGAAAAAGTTTTGGTTGGTTTTGTAACATTAGAGCAAGTGTTTGTTGAGAGGAGGAATCATTTGAAAAGCTTCAGGTAAAAACCTTCTAGGAAAACGAATGAAGGATTGGGAAATAGTGTGTTAAAATTGGGTGGAAATTATTATTAATTTGAAACTGAAAATGTTTTTCTACTCACTGCTCTGTTCTCTGCCTTCTGGTTCATTTTCAGATTTCTGCAATACTTCCAGTTCGCTTTCAGCTCTCAGTGTTATCTGTTGGGGTAGCTAGAGAAAGGGAAAAGAAGAATGCTTTTTGCCCCTGGTTAGCCATAAGAACTCAAAATATCACTCCAAGAGCTGTGTGTGTGCAGGCAATAAGTGTGCAGTAGAACCCATTTTGTAATTAATCATTTGCTGCAGCAAACACACTGCTACAGCATGAGCTATTCAGAGGCATCAACTGCATAATATTTATTACAATAAATCAATCTGTACCAGATACCCTAAGGGATCCCAAATCACTGGAGGAGATCCAAAAGATTTAAGTAAGACACCTTACAAATTTACTGACAAATGAAAAATAAGGGGGAAAAAAGTTATTTGTGCCAAATACGTGAGACAAAGTAGAATGATTTATTATGTTGGCAACCCATCATGCTATATATGTTCATGAAAGGAATCTGGTTTTCGCTTAAGATGTTTATAAGTCTATGAGAGACTATGGCAAGGGAAAGAATATTTAGTTTCAGCTTGTAGCAAAAGAAAATCATTCAGTCATTTGATTAGCTATATACTGAAAAGTTTTATAGCCTATCTATTGGAATAAATAATTATGAGTGAAAATGGCACATAAAAAGTACCGACGAGATTGAAAGAAATGTTGAATGTGCTCACATAGATTAAGCTTTAGGTTTTTTCCTTACCTTAGGTGGAAATGTCTGAAACACACAAACCGGTTAATCTTTTTGCTGTTGTTTTTACTTAATACTTACACACTCACGAGCACACCTGGAAATTATTTTAAAAGGTGGCTTTTAAAGCTAAAGTCAATTATTTATAAGTCAGGAAGTGCCAGAATTAAATAAGATTTCCTATGTATTGTATTTTCCCCCCTTGGTCAGACTATGTGTGACACAGACTTTGATGATATGGTGCCATATTCTCTTTTCTCCCATCTCTTTAGGCGGATTCTTATCTATCTCATTACCTCTTATTTTCTTTCCACATGGACTGTCTAGATTGCAACATTCCTGTTAAAGCCTCTGAATACTCATCCCATCCACCTAATCCAACATATCTCTTTTATTCTTATATTTCCAATCTGCTCTTCTTTCCTCATCCCCTCCATCACTCTTCAAGCACAAATTTCTCTGTCCCGGTACTTCCTTCACACTGTTGTAGTTTCTTGAAGTATTTATCTTTTCCCACCTCATATCAGCCTTGTGACCCAGTCTATGCCATTCTGGTCTGATTACCAACCCCACCAACTTGCTCTACTTTTTTTTTTTGTCTGTTAGCAACTAAATCCCACTATTTCTTTTCTATTCTTTGATCTCACCCTACCTTCCACACGAATCTTAGTCTCTGTGTAATCTTTGTTCTTGTCTACTTTCTTCTGCTGAGCCACCTGTTATACTCTGAATTTGAACTAAGAGCTGAGTGCTTGTACTTAACTCTCCTTTCAAAATGAGCCTTAGATAAAGTATCTGGTAGGAGGCACAGCCAGCATCTGTTTGTACACTGCATTGCAAATAAATGATTTCTCTGTAAAGGAGGTTGCTGCATATTTATCATACCCTGATCAGACCTGAGAACATTGATACAGTCAAGACTTCATCTACTAAAGTGCAATAAAAATACATTTTGAACATAGACAAACTCTCTTTTATTTCCTTGACAGTGTAAAGTTAACCAAAGTTATAGACACTTTCACGAGATCAGCAAAGGCACTTCCACAGGATCAGCCTGGTGAACAAGCCATTTTTTCTGCCAGATTTTTTCATTGCTCTTAGGACTAGAGCTCTAAGTGTTTTGAGAAAAGTGAGAAATATCAAGCAAATGGGACAGCTGAGGCACCAGGAACCTTATCTTTGATCGCATCTTTTTAGCATGACTGGATTTGGTGAACTTTCTTTGGATCTACTAAGAATATAGACCTCACACAGAGACTCTGAGTAGGTTTATGCTTTATCATCCAGTACCAGGTTCTCTGATTGCACTTTAATCCAGATAGTTTGAGTATGCAGGCAAGGTCACTTTAATTACCTCTCCTTGTGTTCTGCCTTGGAAACACTCTCTTCACCATTTACAACCTCAGCCTTGCTTCTCCTGTGATTTTTAGGATTTTTTTTGTGGTTTTGTTTGTTTGGTTGATTTGGGCTTGGGGTTTTGTTTTGTTATTTTGGAGTTTGGTTTGGTTATTGTATTTCGTGTCACAAAAGGAAGCCATAGATAACTTTGGCTTTAGTGAAACGTGCTCATTGTTCTCTCTTTTAAAACCTGTTTCTACTTGATTATAATATTTAAATGCTACATTTAAACTATTCAAATTGAAAATGCCCATGTCCCAAGAAGTTTTCTAGTTATTTTTAACCAAACCAGTGCAGTTGTTTATGAGACTGGGGAAAGAGAGAAGGGCTACAGTACCATGTAAAACACATGTTGGTCCTTTTTGAAAAGGAGCTGAAACACACTCTGCTTTGGAGGATTTTGACTGGTGCAGGGAATGGGAAAGAATGGCCCTTGTGTCAGGGATGTGGGAATGCTTTTGAAATGAAAAATCACCTAGATGTAGCTATGTACTCAATGGAGAGAGTAGCAGCTCAATTCATCAGAGCCCACCTGCTCCAATCCACCCGAGATTTTGCTTGGAAAATGGACTGTCCATCTCCATCCTGCACTCCCTGCAGAATACAGTCCAAGTCTACATGGGCTGAACAGGCCTTTGCCTGTAATTGAATTTTTTTGTCAGGAATTGCCATTTCACTTGCCATTAAAAATTAATACATGACTTTATGATACAGGTGTAGCAATACCAGTTTAACATATTCCAGCCCCTTCAGCAAAAACTGCTCTTCATTCCTATTTCTCTGTTGCTGCCTCTCTAGTGAACTGATGAGTATCTATAATCTCCTGTTTCTAAACACAGATGAGTTCAGTTATGCCATTCACAGTTGGCAAAAGTCAGGAGGCTTTATGCTCCTTCCAGCCAGCCAGAGGTTGAGGGGCAGGAATTTTTTAGCAATACTGGCACAGCAGCTCCTACATAATAAAAATTATGCCAGCAGATTAGAGAGTTTGTAGCCTGGACTGTCAGTGTTTTCTCAGCTGGTATCCAGGCAGCAAGGAGGAAATTGCTTGTGTCAAAGGTAGACAGGTGAAGAATGAGCTACTTAAAAAAGGTACCAGTTCTGTGAAAAAAATTAGCCGAGGAAAAATATTTCCCCTGGACTTCTCAGAATAGTTCGGGAAGAACAGAATGTCATCCAGTGAGATATCACCATCAGCATAGGAACCTCAGGCTGAAGCCATCATTTTAGTTTTTCTACTTTTGAGTGCTAGAGTTTGAAATCTGTGTGTGTGTGTGTGTAATACGTATTCTTGGTTCGATTCCTTCTTTGGATACTCTGAGTTATTAACGTTTTCTGAGAAACACATTGTGCTGGTTTTGTTGTGAGGAAAACTTTTTCCGCTTTTGTTTGCAGGTGGGGGCTGTGCCTGCCCAGGCAGGGCCAGGGGGTCCCTGTGGGGGGACAGGTGCCGTGTTTGGCTGAGCCATATGGTGGAGGTGGGGAAGGTTTTCCCACAGCTCGGGACTGGAAGCAGGGGGGGGGTGAAGATGAATCAATGGGGACACAAGGCTACAACCTCCTGGGGTGGGAGAGTGTGGAAAAAGGACATCACACAGGCATGAAATGTGAGCAATTCTGGGCCAGGACAAAGAGATATAAAACCAGTGAAGCCCAGACACCATTCTCTCTTTCAGCTATGTAAGGTTCCTGAGAGGGTGGCTGCTGCAGCTCAGATCCTTTCCCCTGCACCACACGTTTTTGGATTGACCAAGAGGATTATCCCATTGTTTTATTTGTTTTTTTTTTGTTTCTTCCCTCCCTTTTGTGCTTACACTCAGATAATTAGTTCAATTCACAGATTTTTATATTGTTTGATAAGGGGGTTTTCTTTGAACAAAAGGGTGGGGCCAGTACCTGGTGTTTTCTTCTAACATAAGGGTGTTCTTAACATATATTTTTGTTCTCTGTTTTAATAAAAGTTTTTATCTATCTTTTAGATAGATAGTCTCTTTTAGAGACTTAAACGAGTCTCTAAAATTTGATATTGAACTCATCTGAATTCACTTCAATTGTCCTTTTTAAACGAGGACACACATAAGAAAGAACGATCATACATGAAAACAAATTTGAATGAGAGAAATACCACAGGGATGTTGCAAGAATCACTTGACATACACTGAACATGGAGTTTACTTTCATGAAAATTGTAGTCGGCATCATGTATCAAAATAGGCAACTGCAGGTTGATGTCTGAGCAGATACTTTTAAATTGAGAGATGCATTTACTGTAGTGAAAATGTGAGCTGCATACTTTTCTGACTTGCCATACTCTTTCAAGTTCTCATGTCTTCCTCATTCATCTCTGTCTATTCCTACCATTGTTTTCTAATCCATCAAAAAAATGTACTTTTTGCAGCTACATCATGTAATCTGAACACTATTGCCAATATTTTCACTTAGCTGCAGGGCACCTCATCTCTGAAAGAGATTCTAAAATCCCATATTAAAACTTATATCCTTCAACAATAGCATCATTTTTGTTTGGGAGTCCTTTTTATGGTGCATCTTCTATTTTTATGTGGCTCATTATACATAATTTGAACATCACTTCTAAGAACTGCCATATGGTGTCAATAAATAATTCTTTAGAGACTTTCACTCATCTTCTAAATATGGTTCAATTGTGACTAATTAAACCAATATATTAAAAAAACCCACAACCCATACAAATCAAGCAGCTTGACCTGGTTATTTTACTATTTAGATCCTGCCTTATGAAAGACTCCTTGAAGATATATCCTTCAAGAGAGAAATGAGCCATTTCCCCACCTCTTAGCCTTTATTTTATATTACACTACACAGCTTTTATTATATAATGAACTGTATAGCATACTGCTAGTTTTATTTTTTGTATTTCTCCATGTTTTCAATCTCATCTGGGGTCCCAGAAAAAGCCCCAGGTTACTTGCCCCCTTCAGCAAAAGCTGAATTGGAGCTTGTGAAAAGACTGTCTTCTTCATTCCATCCCCTCTACTACTTCATTGTGAGGTAATTTTGTGACTGCTGCATTGTAGTGTTAAACTGGATATCAATTCATCATGTAAGGGAATGATGGCAATGGCTGATTCAATTCTTTGCTCATTTCAGACATATTTTGAATCCTGATGTCTGGCACAGAACGTATTCAGTGTAGTAACTCAGAACTTGGCCTTGACTAAACCTCTAGATGTTCAAGGAGCACTTTAATCTCTCATAGTAGAGGTTAAGCAAATGTCACCTATGTCTGTCTTACCAAGGAATTGGATTTTAAATGTGTAATTATCAGGGGATAAATTCTGTATATCTCAAAGGCCTGCCTGACATGCTTTACAGCTGGTAGAGTATCCATCCTACATCCTTCTCAGTTCCTAGGAACACGACGTTCTCCTTTGACTCTTTGGAGAATATAGGTTCCCCAGCCCTTCCACTTCTCAAAACATCCTGGTTTCACTCCCCTGTGTTCTTGCCTTAAATATTTGTTAGTCACTGTATCTTGTCTGTGTGCAAAAAACACAAACCCATAGGCATTAAATTCAAAGCTTCTGTTTTTATCTTTTGGACATAACAGTTCCTTCCCTCTCTGCTGCCTCTCAAAGGACTGACTTACACTGCTATGTATCAGCAGTGTGCTACAACTAACCCTCCTCCACCTTCCTAACAAGGCTTGATTGTAAGAGAACTGATTCTTTCTGTGCACTCTGATATCCAAGGTAAAAACTGCAATTAGATGCACAGACACTTGTTTGACCCACACAGTCCTTTTGTTCCCATAGGCAGCCTTTAGCATCCTAGTGAGCCCTTTTGAAAACTGTTTGTGCGCGAAGGTAGGAAGAGAAAATCTAAGTAACAAATGGACTTGGCAGCTTTCAAGGCTCTGCATAAATCTGCTTCAGTACTGGTAATCAAGCACAGACTGAATGGTGATTTCCAGAGTGGGGTGTGTGCATCTCGGGGACTGTGCAAGACAATCCACTTGGACCTGGGAAGAAAATATTTCAAAACCATATTTTGTTATATTTCTAAAAAACCTATGTGGTATTTACTTTGTCTTTATCTCATACTTTCTTATTTCTCTTTTTGTTTATGATTTGTAAGGTACATAATATAGAAGTACAGTAACACCTGTATATGGTTTATAAATGCACTTATATAAATACATGTAGATGATGCATGCTTAAAATTTTTTTACTGACAGGGTTGAATGATTAAACAAGTTTGAAGGAGCTATCTTTTCAAAAATGAAAGTATCAGTAAATATTGAAATGACTACAGAAATTATATTAAAAGACAAACCTGTTTTAGCATTTATTTTCTGCAACAAAAGGAAATATTGCTCTAATAATTTTTTTGATAGTCATGGCATTATGTTTAAAAATGTGTTACTGAAAGGGTGACTTTAACAGGAGAACAAGAAGTAAAGCAGTTGTAATATGAGATTTTCAACATCTCTGTACCTTACACTATTGGGTAGAGTATTCTAAAGAAGTTCAATTCTTCTGCTTGTCATTGACTTGCATTTTTTTCCTGGACAAGTCACCTACTTTTCTAGGCCTGTTTTTCAGCTGGGATAGTAGGAATGATAATGTCTCACATGAGTGTTGTGAGGATAAATCTGAGTACCTTACTGTGTTCACCCATCAATGCACTGAATAAGGCAGGTGAAAAATTAAAAGGAGATGATATAATTAAAGTTCACCAGAAGGTATAAGCACAGTCAAGAAACATCATAGATAAAAAGATGTTTTGACATCTCCTCCCTTCTGTGTTCTTGGTGTTGCAACTAGACTTTTCCATGAACACATCCAGCCTAGCTGAAATCAGTACGTTCCTTTCTTGATGTTCTCTTAGTAATTATTTTCCTCCTTCCAATTAAAGAGATATTTATGGCTTTTCAGCAAACTGTATGGATGACAGTTATATTTTTCTATCATTCTCAGGGAAAAAAACCCAGGATCATCTCCTGTCTATTAGGAGATAGGGCAGCTGCCTTGGCAGGAAAAAAACACTGTCACCCAAGGTACCTTAAAAGTTCAGAACAAGTTTAAATGATTTCTTGTGTGAGTGCAGCAGTAACAGCAAGTAGAAGTTAACATTCAACTTGCTGGCTCATAGTGTATTAAATTCACTTTTGCATTTCTATGTGTAAAGTCTGGGTAAAATAGATTGAAGTACGGGAAGATCCGGAGCAGCTTGGAGAAGGAAATTCTATTAATTATTAACAACTTATTAACAAACAGAGCAACAAAAGAATTCTCATTTTTTCATTTTTCAATATATAAGAAATAATTATGATAAGCTGCCTGTGAAATCTTTTCAAAAGTGTACTTACCACTTTGGTGAGGAAGAAGAGTTTTATGCATTCTTTAGGGGAGTTTAGAATCAGTATTTTGTTTATTTTTATATTGACTGATGCGTAGAGTCAGTTTTCACAAGTTTTTTTCTGATTGCTGTGGAAGGCTTTGCTCTGCCCATTCACATTTACACTCCAAGGTTTCACCTGAAAAGAGGTGGCCACAATTCCAACATGAATGTTCTCACATGTGAGTGAAAAATGGATCTAGATAGTTTCTGCCATTCCAGTGCATGAAATAGTTGCCTTTGGAGAACATAGATGGAAAGGATTAAATTTCATCTAAACTCTGCATTCTCAACCATTTTGTACTCCTTTGCATTGTGATAAAAATCTGGCTACAAAGATTTAACTACAGTTCTTCAGTCATCCTTTGTTTCTGATAACCTTGCTAACCTAATGTTTTAAAATTGCATTTTAAAAGTAATTTTTAACTCCTCATTTGAAAAGCTGGAACTCTTTTTTCCTTAAACAAAAAACAAAAGAAATGAGGGAAAATGTGCAACAAGTAAACGTATTTGGAGTAAAAAGGGACAAAAGAATGGAAGGTCTGTTTATTCAGGAACATTTTCTTCAATTAAGAAGAGTAGAAATATGTTCCATTTCCGCCTTTCCCAGGAAATAGAGATGCAAGAGACCACCTGACAAAAGTAAAGTAATATCAGGTAGTGGCAATTCTCTGAGAGAATGATTTGAATAGAAGGGGGAGTCCAAGACAAACCAATTTGAAGACGAATTTTGTAAATTCTTTCTGAAAATATTCCTTGAGAGACCATATACAATTTCTGAAAAAGGAGCTCCCTTATCTCCCTCTTTGTTATAGAATTCATGCAGGCTCCAAGAATAAAGTGTTTTTTAGTTGCCTAGAAGAAGATAAAAACATGATCTGAAAACATGTATTGCTTGTATAGATTTCAAGGAGACTTACAACAGCCTCTGGGCAACAATACAGTAATGTGAATTTCCTGGTAACACTTTTAAATAGGAAATGCTGTGTTTGCCATTCAGAAGTACGTGCCTGCACAGGGAGCAAAATCTCTGCCTTGCATAACCAGTAGAGCTAAACCCAAATTTAAGATCCAAATACTCCATATTCATGATGTATGTTGGTTATGAGGCAAGTGAGAGAGACTGGTATGCAGAGTTGATCTAATATCCCATGCTGTGAAATTTGCCCAAGTCCAAGCAGAGTAAATGAAGTGAAAGTTCATCATTACAGGTGACCAGATTGATGAAAAACAACTCAATTATAGACTCAGTCTTATGTGCTCTCACAGATGGAGTTCAAAGAGTTTAAAACTCTGTTACCCTCTTCAGTGGACTATATCACTCCCTTCGTAATGATTTAAGCTGATTGGCAATTTTCTGCTTCAAAGCAGAGGTGGATTACTCTTATTTCAGCAGTTGGTCACTACATGGGTAGCTGATCTGTGAGATGTGGTGAATGTGATAAAAATCTGGCTACAAAGATTTCATCAACTACAGTTCTTCAGTCATCCTTTGTTTATGGTAACCTTGCTAACCTAATGTTTTAAAATTGCATTTTAAAAGTAACTTTTAACTCCTCATTTGAAAAGCTGGAACTCTTTTTTCCTTTTCTTAAACAAAAAAAGGAAGTTCTGGGAGTCCAAGTTGTGGGAGTGCCTTTATCAGTCAGACACACAACATCGGGTCTACTACTCAAGCTATTTCTGTATAAAGGAACACAAGAAAATACTTTATTCTGAGGGGTACCTAGATACAGTAATAACACACAAAGGTGTTTCATGCTTTTGTAATAATGGAAAATGGAATTTGCAGTTCTTCTGCATGAATTGCTTTTAATTTTTCTGTATTAAGTTAGATACTTTGTTTTTCCTCTGGAATTTCTCTTCGTCATACACAGTGGATGATGATTTATTTAAAACCACAAACTCTCATTCAGTTTTTAATTAAAGAAGCATTAATTTCATTTCTTGTCAGTAAAACAAATATTTATTATTACTAATACATTTTAAAGGCAAGCATAGCATTTCCTAGTGTTTATAGGAATAGTGTATGTAGTGCACTGCTGCATCATGAATTCATGTCAGTCATTTCCCCATTGCAATAGAACTTCTCTGAAAGCAAATACCTTTTCCAGTTACAAGAGGGCAATTGAATTCTTCTCTATGAGAATTCAATGGACACATGGCCATTGAACCATCAGATTCTCGTGTTAAAGTAGCACAGAACCTTTCCTTGAGCTGCAACTGATATCAGTCTCTTCTGAAATACCATAATATTTAAAAATCCAGCTAAAAATGCAATTAAAATAGACAGTATCACCCACCATGACAATAACTGACATAAGTTAAGGCAATTTTGTCTTTTTTCAGCCAGCTTTCTCTCTCCATCTTTCTGACATGAGTCACTGCTTCTTTCTTGCATGATATTCAATAAGGAAACTGCTCCTTTAAAAGAAAGAACGGAGTCTGGCTTGTTTCAGTTCATACATTTTTATTTAATAAGATGGCCTGATGGATAATGTAACTGTTGATTTGTTTGGTTTTCAATCAGCAAAGAGGACTAAAGCATGATGTTTCCAATATTTGTACACACTGGTGATGATTGTATCTATGTTATTAGATCGAGATGTTTTCTTTCTTTGGCTTCATTTCAGAAAGGCTGAATGTAAATATTATTCATGTCATCTGTATAATTTATACTCTTTTTGGCATTTGGAATGGGCAAGTTTACTTAGAAGCAAATTTCTACAATCACTCAAGTAAAACCTGGAAGAGCTGAAGTCTGAAAGTCTGCTTAACATTTTTGGGTTTGTTTTTTTTTTACTTTAGTTATTTTGGGAGCTGTGTCTGGTTTATATTGAGACTGCAAATCCATGTGGTGAACTATCACAGTGAAAACTGTTGATTTAAAAGTTTTGCCTTTTGACTGTAATCAGGAATTTGTTTTCAGTGTAAATCTGAGCATAAAATCTGTGCCAGGATAGGTCCTGAACTTCCAAAAGTCTTTGCAGTTGAGGTGACAAAACTATCAAGTGGTTGTGAGACATCTGTAGTGACAAAAAGTAATTCCTTGCTTAGGAGTAGGCTATTAAGCCATTAAAGCATCCCAATAGGAAGGTCCCCTCAAACTAGTAGAAGTTTTCAGCCTTAACCTTTTGGATTTTCCAATATGCTTAGTAAAAAAATTATCTATATGATTCCTGGAGGAAAGCATCCCTAGTGTCTTTTGAGTCCAGAGTTTTTGTCTGCAGCTTGATGCACCTCCATGTAAGATGTTTCCACCATGGCTTTTTTTGTTGTTTAGAGTGGAGTGAACAAAGCCTGCAGAAAGTGTTTGGAAGTAAACAAGAAGTATTCACTCCTGCTAAAATTTCCAAATAGATGCCTAGGGTATGAACAAGAGAAAATGCAACGGAAAATGATATCGTTTCTTCCTAAAATGCTACAAAATTGTTCTAATTTCTCTAAATGGGTGATTTTCAAGAGAAAACTGACTCATAAAGGAATAGGAATGTTTCTGAGAAGCAATATAGTCTTCCTAAAAACTTGTGGGGTCTTTTGTTAAAAGGCTTGTTCTAAACCAGAGCAGGAGTGGGACTGTTTGCAACCAGAGTTTCTTTCTCTTTATTTTTTTTCCCAAATGAAAAAAAATGCAACAACAGAGAGACAAACAAACAGCATACCAAAAAAACAAAAAAAAA
>WEIV01030465.1:56011-67702 GCA_013390005.1 Calyptomena viridis
GTATAACTTTCTGTGGTCACTGACACTACTGTTTTCTTGTTGAGTTAATCCTTTGAATGTCACTTCAAAGGCTACACTGGCTTTTAAATGAGTGAGGTCTCAAAATTGTAAGCTTCTTAATATGCACTCCCTCTTTTTTAGCTAAATACTAAATAGCCTATTCAGTCCTAGATGGGTTATTTCTTTTTTGCTTAAAAATAACACGATTTATAACAAGAAAACAGAAGATTGATATACCTGATAAGAAAGTAAAATAAAATCATGCCTTTTCTCAACAGATAGATATGTGTTAAAATTTAAAGAAATATTTTAAGATCTGAAGAAATAGACTTTCCCTCTTTGTACATTTTTCCCCCCTAGAATATCTACATCTTTTCCCCCATTTTCATTGCAGTCCTTCCTCGTCCAGCTATGGGGTTTTTTCATCACCTGGGGAACCAAGAGCAACCAGAAAGAGAAACCACTCTGGAATAAATATATGCTTCTGTTTCTCATGTTAATGATCTAGATGCTAAACTCCACTGCTTGAGGTTACTGATGCAAAATCTGTTCATTTATCCTCTGTAGAAATCACTATCTCATTGAATGGAATCAGATGCATTTTATTTGCCTCTAATATGAAGGAAAAAAAAATCAGCTTCTGAAAGAAAAAGCACAACAATGAATGGTTGGCTATGAGCTTTGTAAAATAGCTGTATCTCCACCAGACAAGGCCTTGAGCAAACTAATCTGCCTTTGAGGTTAACTGCACTTTGAGCAGTTTTTGAAAGGCACAAGACCTCAGATGAGCCCTTTCCACCTATAATTTTCTATGACTCTATATATGCAATATGTATGTGTGTGTATTCAATGGACATAGATATATTTATACACACTTGAATTTTTTGCTCTGTTCTTCAATATCCAAAAAACCTGGTTAATTACAAGTCTCTGGTATTTACATATGTGTGCTTACGTGTGCACAGCCACATTCAGTGGCCTGACCTGTAAACCTATGCTATCTATCTCACTCTTCCCTCACTACATTATTGTTGTGGGACTACTTGTTAGCTTGCTTTTTCAGATATATATGTTTTGTTCATTATACCTATAATCAGCTTTTACATTGTTGTCCAATCTGTGGGGAACCCAGAGGGAACACGGACATTGAAAGTGAAACGATACGGAATAAATAAACCTCCATAACTTTTGATTATTATGAAGTGGGTATGTAAACAGCGCTGGACACAAGGGANTAGGTACAAAGAAAATCTTCAAGTTAACTCAGAAAAGGGAAGAGAATTGATATAAAAATGCTAATAGTGTTTTATCTCTTACTAAAACGAGTGCAAGCACTTCTGATTTTATTAACTTCTCCTTTGGGTACTTTCTTGCACTTCCACTTCCTCCCATTGTGGAGTTTAGGGAAGCATTAAGAGTTTCTCTTTTCTTCTGAAATGATTCTGAATGGTCGGGTGTCAGAGTCTGCCTGGGATGTTTCTTGCCTGTCTGAAGTGGATTTACTTTTCCTTACATATATATTCAAATTTTCTGACTTTAAAGTTCAACCAGTGTACTGAGTCCCTTATGCTGAGCATGTCCCACTATTTGCTGTGCAGAAATATTTGTTCTTTTTACTGAACACAACAACAAATTACCAAAGATACTCTCAAGCCACTGCTGCCAAATGGGCTTAGAGACATCCTGCAGACCCCAGAATAAATGAGGAAGAGTAAGTTACACCTTACCAAGGGGTGGGATGAGATAGGAAACAGATAACAATAGTAGTTGAATACAGAATTTTCCTCATCCTTTTTTAAAACATAATCATGCCACCCACAAAAAAAAGAAATAATAAAAAAAGAACTGAGGTTTTAACAAGTAGTTTTCACAGCCTTTTCCACTTTCAGAGTTCTCAAGTGTTGCATCCTGAAATCCAGTTTTGCTTATTTATTAGATGAACTTGGTAAAAGTTTTAATTGAGCCAAATACATAGTATTTAAAGAGTGATGAAATTTCATGCTGCTTTTTTGTTGATGCAATATTAATATACCTCTGGTTTCCTCAGAAGACACTTTTTTTTTCTTATTCTGGTGTTTGACAATGAGCTAATGTTCAAAATGCAAACATAGAGACTTTACACATTGCCTGCAGTAAAAAAGCATTTTCTTCCTATTTACAATATATGCAATAATGGGGAAAAAGCGATCCCAGCACCATACTAAAATGAATTTAAGCTATTTCATATTGCAGGGAAAATGGTAATTTAAAATAAAAATCTATAGCAAACACAGGAGAACTGAAATAGCCTAAGCTACTAAATAAATAAAAAATTCACAAAATACAAATACATAAAATGCTAATAAATTGACCAAATGGAGAAGGCCAAATTGAAAAAGAATGGTTCCATTTTTCACGTATGAGAAATTTACATAGGCAAAGTTCAAAGTAATGCTGTGACGTTTCAGGTGCAATTTCCAATTAAAATCATTGTGTTCTACTTTCTATCCTTTTCTGCCTAATTTGACACGTAGGGAATCACTGCTTTTAGCAGTTTTATTCCTGTATCAACCTTTGAGCATAAGTTGAGGGACCATACCTGAATGAAATTGGGATTTTCACTGTCCAAATAGAAGGCATGGAAGCTGGGCCATGAGTTGAGAGCTGAAGCAGCTTTCTGCAAAGCTTGGTCACACCAGACTTGGTTCTGCTGCAGTCACAGAGATGTCTGAGAAATCACATTTCAGGTTCTGAGCTGTGTACAATGACCAGCAGTGATTAGAACAACTATCAGCTAACTGTGATAGGAGCTGAAATTTTTTATAGCAACTTTTTTATAGGAGCTTTTTTTTCCTGAGTTTCTCTCCCAAAGCACATTGATTGTTCTTAGTCACATATTATGCTGAATATTGGGAAGCCACGTTGTCTTTTTATAATCAGTTTTAGTTTGAGTGTGTGTGGGTACATCTCTTTGTCACCAATATGGGGGAAATTGCCTAGATTTTAGAGGACTTTAAGAAGTAGAATTTTGCTCTATTTCACCATGTGCACATCTTGGGAAAATCAGGATATGTTATTAGAGATTGTGTCTCCAAATTCAAAGGGCCTGAAGTATAAAATAATGGGCTTCTGTTTCCTTGAGCTAGTTTCTTGTTTTCTCTGTTACAATATATTTTGGCATCAGGTTTAACCTTTCTGATAATTTGAAAAACTGAAATCTTTTACAGTTTGAATACAGGATTACTCAACTTTCCATAGCTGATTTTATTGAGACTAATGGGGCAAGAGGCTGGAAAAGGTTCAGACCTTGCCAGAGGTTAGTCTTGTTCTTAATTCCATTATGTCTGCAATGTAAAATGAATTTTTTCAATTTTATATTGAATTTTGTGTTGCTAAGTAACGTGAAACACTTTGAACTTACAAGAGAAACTTGGGAAAATTAAAAAATAAGCAAAATTAAAAATACAAATATCTTACCAAAGTGTATGAAAAGTATGTAAGCAAAGTAAGGAAAGTCTGGAATTTTCCTTGAAATGAAGGAGCATTGGGAGATTCTACAGTCCAGGCTTGAATAGTTGGAGTCATGTAAAGGAATAATGCATCTCACTAATAAAAGTGTATTGTAGAGAGGAATGGAAATTTGAAAGTGCAGTGAAACATAAAAAATTTAAAATAGAGGAAAGGATAGTTGTTATTGAAGGAATTTGAAGAAGGGAAGATATTGATGGAAAATGTGTCAAGTGCCATAGAGATAAATAAAAAATTTGAGGCATTTTTGTTAAAAGATGATAGGTATGATATTATACCTGTGTCACTTGTATTGTCAGACACAGGGAGTCAAAGAAAGTGCTAAAACCAGTAGTGTTTTGTCAAAGAAATATAACTTTTAATACTGGAATAAATCACTGTGATAGTTTAAGCACCAGACTATTAAATAAGCTCTGGGAAGATATGGCAGTGTTAGCATACATGGCCCAAATGTCTGGAAAAGGCCTTGGTGCAGTAACCTGTACAGAATAGTGCAGTACATTTCAACATCTATTACAGTCTTCATCAGTCAGTAATGGTGTCTAATGCTGAAAGGTGAATTACTAGGTAGCTGAAATGAAATGCTCTGAACTCCAAAAAGGTTTAGATTGCACACATTTGACAGCACACTGATATTGCATAATGATTGTTCTCACCTCACAACACTAGTTTCTTTGTGATAATTCAATTGTAGCATTTTATAAACATTCGTAGTCCTCTGGCATCAGTTAGGCTTTAGTTATAATTAGTTTTTTAAATATATAATAAAACATGGAATACAATTTGGAATCCAAGTCAACCTTTAAATCATTGTGCTGTGTTCTTTAACCACTAATCTAGTTCTTTCAATGCATGGCTTTAAAAAAAAAGTGCAGATTCCTTTTTATCCTTGTCAGGCAGAAATTACATTGACATTGATAGATATCGACCCCATTGTTTATTCTCTTAAGTGGTTTCAAAACCACCAAAAAAGTGTTTATCTTACCAAATCTTATTTGCATATGTCTAATCATTGTCACTTGTTACAGAACTCTAAAAATCAGTTGTGATTCAGCTCTGGATAAATGCAGTGGCACAGAGTGGAAAAATGTTAATCTAATCCTTTGGTCTTTTAACCATCTTCCACTCCTATTAAGGCTCAGTATAAGTGGGAACTGACCTTTGTTGAATCCTTAGCCACTTTATATTAGTCCAGTCCTTTCTATTTGTACCAAACTCGAATTTGCACTGGGTGAGAGTTTTTGCTGTGGCTGTGGAGTGCACCTGAGATGCCAGGCTGGCACCAGAGGTACCAAACTGTGCCAGAAGGTCTGCCTCTGCAACTTCTCTACCTCTCATCTCCCCCAAAGGGGTTCCTGCCACCTCCTCATGATTATGTGAAGCAGCCAGTGACAGAATTTTTGACTGTTTTGAACTCTATCTGCATAACATCACACCTAAGGCTGCAATACCTAAGGAAATCTGTCAGTGGTACTTTAGCCTGGCACGATGGCAGGGCTAGACAGTCAGAAAAGAAAAGAACCTTATGGCCTTCTTTTAATAAAAATACTTCAAGCTAAGATAAATGGCAGAAGCAAGTTCAATTAGGAGTAATTATGCTGCTGAAATATTTTCAACGCTCCATGATGCAATTAAAACTTTATCACCAGTGGTAACCAGCCTCCTTTAAAGCAGGACTAAGTATTCATTATGGAAAGAGAAATTATATGTAATATAGAGAGACAAAATATAAAACAATGAAAACCTAAAAAGAACACAAATGCTTTACAGAAAAGGAATGAAACAGTCACTAGAAAAGATGGATGGTTGACTCCCATTCAGAAAGATCTGGGCTTGAATTTATTTGTAAGACAAAGATTCTCTTATGTCTTTTAATGCCTCCAGCAGAAGTCGTTCTTTCAGGTCACGAATATATGGGAGGGCAAACACCTTTCAAACAATTAAAAGATAACTTAGGTTTTTGCAAAAGTCTTACAGCACCTCTGCAACTATTTGCATTAAGGTGTAATGGAGATATCTACATAAGCTCAGAAAGGGCAGAAATTTACATAGAAGTGAAATTCTGATTCTTGCTGTCATGAAAATGCAGCCTGTGACAGTGCTATAGAAGTTCTTACAGACCAGATGCACTTAATCACTATATAAAGATCATTAACTTAGTCAAGTAACTTCCCCATTTGATGATCCTTTTTCCATCTTCATTTTACTGATAACACTTGCCATTCTTTTCTGGAATGTGCACATAGTCTTCTATTCTTAATTCATTACATGATTTTTAATTTTTTATGATTCTGTACCATCTGAAATTACATTTTTCATAAAACAGCTGTTAATGACCATGAGCCACAGAACTAGAGAACCTAGAAATTACTTGCTCTTTGGAGCTGAGAGCTTTAACTCTGTTTTCCCACGGCATGAGTATTTGCAACACCTGATTTTGTAGTGGTTTGATTTAATTGTCTTGAGTAGAAGGGATAATATATATTGTCACGGTGTCCCCTCAGATGGCTGTACCCCGACAAGCCCAGGAGCTCACAGCCACCCCGAGGGGCTCTGGGCAGATTTGGGCACCAGGAGACCAGTTGGCCCTTCACGGAAGGGCTCGGGACACCCGGTGACTCAGGGGCTGCCAACCAGGGGGTACATCCTGCCTCACACCCCACAAGGGGCTCCTTCAGTGAGGGCAGCTCGCCTGACCCTGGCTGGGGTCNTTGGGACAGTCCATTTACAAGCAAGGCTAATAGGGGATAACTGGGGATAACAGAACTGTACATAAAATGAAATACAAATGGATATATAAACTTATAATATACACCCTCACAATATATGACGTCAGGAATATTTTGGTTGACTTGATTTTTAGATATTTTTTTTTCCCTTGCCTTTAATTCTGTGAATCGTAAGTCACTAAGAGGGGCACATCTCCCTCCTTCCTAAAGTAGTACTTCACAGACAATAATTCCAATAAAGAATCCCATTGATGGAAGTATTGATGAGCTTCTAAGAATCTGAGGAATAACAGTGCTGGGTTGGCTTTGTCCAGCACAGCTGAGAGGCAGATCATCATGGGTCAGGAGAAGAAAGAAAAAGTCTTTGAATTTTTTGGCTGTTCTTCTACTTTTCCAGCTTAAGAAATTATGAACAGTGTGAGATGGAGCTGCCTTAATGGTACATATAAGGCTAGTTCAGGAGAGATTCCAGCTGTCTTTTATCCAGAATCTTGAGGAAGAAGGCAATTCCTGAACATAACACTTCAAACAAAACTGGCTGCCCTTTCCAGATATGAGAAGGAACCTGAAAAGAACCCATTTGTGATATTAAATGAAATTTTCTGAAACTTTGGGCAAATAGTCCACTTTCTTTTGTTATAATTTGGAATGCCTTTGAAGCAGAAACCTCCAAGGAGGGTCTGAAACAATTTCCAAGAAGAAGACTGTAATTGCAGTGCTTTGTTCAGTGACCTGAAACAAAGCCCTAGGCAAGGGAGAAGTTTGTGTCTGTTTGCTTGTAAACTGCATGTATGTGGTGCCACTACACCTCTACACTACTGTTAGGTGTGTGTAACATGGTCCAGATCTCAACCCTGACTGGTGCTGCACATTTTGGATTTGGTGCATCAAAAAACAAGGGGATCTGCTTGGTACCTGTTTCTGTCAAACTGCCATTTTTCAAAAAGTCCCAAAGGCAAAACAAGTCACTAGGTAAGCATATCTCTTGGAAAGAAATAATGACACTGCAAATTGTCAGTTATGCCACATTCAGTGCTCCAGACTGGATGTTGTTTAGGATCCCCTGGAATTATTTGAATTTTTAAAGATGGCAAACTATGAAGGAATAATTCATTCACAATGCTTTCAAAATTAGCTTTCACTGTCAGTATAGTCCCCTGCAATGAAAGAGTGGTCTTTCTTTTTTTCCCTTTATTATCTGCATAAAGGTACTCCAAAAAAAGTGCTTGTTCCCTCTGCCACATTTGAAATGCAAAGCTCTTCTGTACCCAGAGTAAAACCCATGCCAATGAAGATGTCTTTTAGCCAACATGATTTATAATTTGGCTACAAATAAGTAAAGTTTTAAGGGAAAGATCCATATTAAAGAAGTGGATTAGTTGACACAGGTTTAGTAGCTATCAATTAAAAAACACAAAGTGAAAAAAAATTCCCTTCTTTCGTAAAGCAGAACACTTAATAAATTTATCATGAGGTTTGTATAGCAACTTAACGTCTTTTCCAGCCCTGCCTCAAGCAGATATGCTGTAATTCCAGAGGATATGTGATAGCTCTTCAGCAAACTCCATGGCAGCTTTCCCCTTGCACAAGTGTCTGTTTTGGTTGCAAGGAAGGGGGCTAGCAGGGGCAAAAAGGGAAGTTTTAGATGAGACACTGCTGAAACTAGAATTGAAGCAGCTGGTTGCAAGGCCAAGGTTGCATTAGAAGCATAACTAAAATTGATTTGGATCTGTGCTATAGCATTATGGTAATGAAAGCTGTGGCCTTACCAGAAGATTATAAACAGGACTTTTAAACTCCCTTTGCTGTTCTTATTACAACTGCACTTAAATTCATTATGAGTTGCTACAAGGTCATCTTGTTACTAAACATGCATAGTTGGCACAACTCAATGTGCTCTGATAAGTTAAAAAAACCAGCTGAGTAAAGAAAAACATCAGAAATAAATGTATTGGATACTGAATCTTCGTTTTCATTATACTTAGGGGCTGATCTCAGTTTTAATCCCAAAAACTCATCAACATCATCTTAAATTTTATTTTTAAATTACAATGTTCCTTCTATTATAAGAATGTTTGCTGCTTTTCACAGGACCTGGATCTTTTGTCTTTAAATGTAGCTCATCTCTTAAATTTGTCATGACAAAAATCACTTTGCACTTAGAAACATTCTGGACTTCTTTTTCTTTTTTTTTTTCTTTTTTTTTTTTAAGAAGTGGATTAATTCAATAATGGAAAAAACGTGCAGAGCAGAAATGCTAACCAATACCTGTGTTTGATGTTTTTCTTTTCACTAAAATCTGAAGGAACGTAGAAGGGCTCAAAGAAGGAACGTATTTCAATCAAATTATTTAAGTGTTGTATTTCTGAGGTGTGAATCTAATTCAGTAAAAACGTGTTACTAGTCTGGAAAAGGTAAGATTTTTTAATCTCTATTTATTATCACTTTACTTACTCATAATAGTCTGGTTGCTCTGTAAGGCCATTGGAAATAATGGAAATACTTTTTCTGATATTATGATTTTTTTTCTTAAAGCTGGAGAGTATTATCACCTAACTTTGTTACTTAAGAAAGTTGCAAGGGCTTTCACTTGGAAAATCCATATATACAGGAACTATTATTGTCCTTACAAGTACTAACTTGTAGAATGTCAATAGGCTAAGAGATGTGTATGGTATACAAATGTTAGGACAACCTGATATATATTTAATATGGAAAAATATATGCAGGTATGTGAGAAAATCACATGTCAGAGTTGAATGAGGTCTTTGTTTCTTCAGGAGTTTTTTCTGTGTCCTTTGCAGACTATTTAAGCAGCAAGGATTCTTGTTCTTGATATCTATCAGAAGTGCCATGGCTTCTAGCAGGGTCAGACAGGCTTTCTAAAAATCACTAAATTTGCAGAAATTTCTGAAGGTTGAAAGAAACAGAGAGCCTTCAATAGTCAGCCTTCCTCACTTTACCTTTCACACTGCTGAGCAACCTCAAGACAGGTGACAATATTTCTACCTTTTAGACAATATTGAAATGCAAACATCTGACTTCAGGTAGCAGAAAGCCAGCTTTAGATACAAACAGATGAAGACAGCCAAAATCCAGAGGAACTAACAGCTTCAACTGATTTCAAAGAATCAATTTGTTAGCCATGTACATACATCCTTGCAGAGGACCAAATGAGCCTTCCCTTGCAGGAGTGAGGCTGGGTGGGTTGCAGCATGGGGCAGACAAAGAGCCAAAGAACTACATTGGTGGCCTTGCAACTATGAAAACACTATTGAGAGAAGGGATGAGACAGACAGACCTTGGAAGTGGCAGAGAGGGTCAATGCAAGGCTTGCTGCACCTCAGAAACCTTCTATAGTGCTACAAGCAAACCTGGAAGCAAGAGAACTGTGAGAAGAAATAGCTTTTTGTATCTAATCCATCTATCTTAAATGACTATCACAATTTAAGAAGCAAAATATTCCAATCTATAGGTTAATAAAACCAGATTGATGAAAGGCATCTTCTATTTCAGGAGGCTCATCATAAAGAAAAATTTTAGATAAACTTCCTTAAAGGCCTGAGTACGGATTTGCCACAAACATCTGCAAGTAAAAAACCTCTTTGCATATGTTCAAGGAAAGAAAGAATAATATTAATGAAATAAATACGCTTCATTATTATTTTAATGAGAATTTTATGATTATGAAGTACATGTGAAATAGTATAGGTTGCAAAGACCATGTACCTCTTCACATCATCTCATCTTTTGTTAGTACAGCACCAAATGCAATTTGGATCACAGCAAAACTGGCTTTCAGACATTAGGGCTTGAAGTGTGAGATTTAGAAAAAATGTAGGTAGGTAATTGTATGACAGATGATCAGGGTTTGAAAACTCTGGTGTCACCTCTTGGTCACTTGTGAATTGTCATTCAAAGTCCACTGAAATCAACAGGAATAATTCAGTGATTTTCAGATTGGATTAATATTACATGATTACTCCTATTAGATTATCTAGCTGTAGAAATCCCTTGTAGTCCGAAGGAATTGCAAAAGGGCACTTAACTGTCTGTACCACAGGATCCCAGGAAAATAATGGAAATTCTGGGGAATGCTAACAATTAGAAATGTGATAGTCCCCCAAACTGTGCTTTGTAACGGGAATGGTGTTCTCTGTGAGCAATATAATGAGAGTGTTCTACTCTACAAAGGACAGTCTATTGCATCATTTTAGGATGTTCCTATGTGGGCAGTTTGACTGGCTCTTTATTCCATCCCCAGACCCTTGCACACTTTGCATACTTGCTAATTAATTTCTGAACTCTCTTCTAAAGCAACTCAGCTCTTTCCCTCAAAGAGAATACCTGATCAGAGATGATGGGCTAATGTGCTTCAGGGCTTCTTCCAAACAAGTCCATCAGGGATATGGTTTATGCCAAGTTTGACTCCTCTGGCTGTTGCAAACTATATATTTGGAGAACTTCCTTCAGACACCTCGTGCCTTGCTCAGAAACTCAGACATCTTACTGTACAAACCCTGCTCTGGTGGTCAGAACAGTTATTTTGACACTGTGAAATGAGAAACCACAAACACAGAATTCTATCTCTTGACTAGGAGACAAATGTAGTTTTGAGAAGATACAGGGCAAGTGCTATGGAAAGTGAAGGAATTCACTTTGTTCTCAAGTGTGACAGCCTGTTAAAATTGGAGTTAAGCCAGTCCCCAGCAATTCACTTTGTGCTATTCAAGACACAGTATAGACAAATCTTTAGTAATTTTTAAAGAGATTTTTAATTTGAAATATAGCAGAGGTTTTGAAACTGATTATGAATTTCAGAATTTCTTGCAGAGTCAAGGGTTCAAATTAATTCCTAATGGACCAAAATTTTCAAAATAATATATTTCATATTTATAGAAATTAGTTTAATATGACATTTCTTTAACAGCTAAGACATGGAAACACTGCTGAGCCCCTCACACAATTTTTATAACATGGCAAAATGCACTCTAAGTGCAAAAGCTTTCCCATATGTCTTCATCTAGAAACACCTTCAAACAGTAATCACCTTAATTTAGTAGCTTCACCTTTACTATGTAGATTTTAATAGCAGCTGGCCTTGTTTAGTAGCTGCACTTATTTAATAGCTGCACCTTGGACCTTTCCCATGCAAGCTGTAGGAGGAAGTAATTAAATTTAATGAAAACTGTGCTTCCCAAACAAGGATATATGGCCAGTCATATGAAATGGTCAGTAGGCTAAATAATTTGTGGAGAAATTATCCACAGTACAAAGGTTAAAGTACTGTAGATCAAAATACAAATGAAGACTAAAGTGTAAAGAAAATGAATCACAGAGTTTCCTTGATGATGACATCAACGTAGTAACTATGTCCTTACAAGGTTTGTATGTCACTGAAAGCTCAGGAACTCAAGACAGCATTATTCAGTAAATGAAGATGGAGGCTGCTTTC
>WEIV01030466.1:0-54764 GCA_013390005.1 Calyptomena viridis
GCCTCCCCTCCCGCCCGGGCGCCGCCGAGCCGAGTCGCCGGGCGGCCGCACCATGAGCGCGGAGTGCAGCAGTTACCTCAACGCCGACAAGGTGCTGGTGAGCGGGTTCAGCTGCCCGCGGGCGGGCGGCGACGCCCGCGCCGTGTTCTGCTGCGGCTTCCAGGACGTCAAGTACTGCTGCGATGACCCCCACAGCTTCTTCCCCTACGAGCACAGCTACATGTGGTGGCTCAGGTAGGGCGCCTGAGCGGGGGAGGCTCCGGGCGGGTTCGTGAGGTACTTGTAGCCGGGCGCTGTCAGGCTGCCTTTGTCCCACCGAGAGTAGCGGGAGAGCCGCATCTTCAGCCCGAAGAGACTTTTGCTTCTGCCGGGGTGGTTTCTGAAGGAAATAACTCGTGGTCTTCGTAAGGAAGCGCTGGGAAGCGCTCGGTGCCTTTGGACAGAGGACCCACAGCGTCCCCCGCCCTTCGGGTGTGAGGGCTCAGTGTGTAAGATGCTGTGCCGTAAAGTTCCCAATGACTTTAGATACTTTTCCGAGTGTAATAAGGTCAAGCGCTCCGTAACTTTCCACTTGGAAGGTGGCAGATAACGTGCCTGGTGCTCTCTCGGGTGGGTCAGTGCGAGGGCCCGCCTGGCTGTGGCCGGATCCCCAGCACAGAGCCAGCCCGGCTGCTTTGTGTGCCTCATTCCCCTCGGGCTTCACAGCATCCACGCTGGCAGTGTCAGGTTGTTACAACACCTCGGCGTGGTTCTGTGTTTCTTATGGAGTTGGTATCCTTGGTTTTTGTCAATTCTCGTTCTGGACTTATACCATCTGCTTCTGCATCCCCGGTGGCAGCTCGGTGTTTGAAGATACACCCTTTTATCTGTTTTATAGTGTTCCCTACTAGTTTTATGTAGTGCTGTGTACTAGTAGCAATTGTATGTCCAGTTTATGCACAATGTTTAAAATTTTGTGAGTGTTTGGTGCATCAATTCTTGGCTTTCACCTCTCTGCACTGAACAGCCATCCAAAAGGTTATCATTTTGGATAACCACTGAGGCAGATGCTGTGTCTCACTGATCGTTCTACTTGCATCTCATCCACACTGTTTTTCACTCCGCTGAACCTTAGAGGTGCACGATGTGGAGCTGCGTGCTTAAGATGTGGTTATGGCAAGGTTCTACAAAGTGGCAAAATGTTGCCTTCAGCCTTACTCTCAAAATCCTTCCTGTTGGTGGCCAACTTTTTGTACCTGTTTTTGGCTGCTGGTTCACATTGTCTGTGATTTCAGGGAGCTGTCAGTGATGATTCTAAAACTTTTCTTGAGTTCAGAACTGCGAGTTCTGAGTTTACTGCCGTGTGGGCTTGATTTTGTTGTTCATCCATGAAACATGTACCCTGAAACTCATCATATCCCTTTTGCCTGCTCACTCAGTTTTCCCCAAATCTTTTAGCATTCCTTGCTCTCACAGCATTTAATCACTTGTAGGGACTTAGTATCATTGGAAACTCAGATTTCATTCTTCACTAGGTCATAGATGAAGATTCTGAGGAAAAATCAGTGTCAGTGACTTCTCTTTATACTGAAAACAGACCACTTAGCCTTGTGCTTTGCTCCTTATTCTTTTACACAGCCTTAAAGCTGTAACAAAACCTTTCTCCAATTCTGTGTCAGTTCAGACTTTTTAGCCCCACCTTCAGTGCAGGGTTTTGTCAAAAGGCTCTTTGAGGCTCTGTCTGCTGAGTTCCTCTATCCATCTGTCTGTTGACACTTCATAGACTCCAGCAGGTTAACAAGGCAGTGTTTTCCCCTCATAGAAATGCTGACTCTCTCATTAAAGATTTTATGTCAGAAAGGTGCAAGTGCCAGCAGCTTTCTGTGGGCAGAGTGTGGTGAGGAGGGGAATGGAGGTCGTGGCTTAACCATCCGAGGATGTGTCCCTTATACTCAGGTGGGGTGAGTGGGGACATTGTGGCCTGGGAATAATATCCAGGCTCAGATTCAGCACTCAGAACCCTGACATTGTGTTTACTTCTTGGCTTAGTGATTCTATTTTTTTTCACACACCTCTCTGTCTTGCAAGGGATGGAATTCAGGTTTACTAGTCTGTAGTTCCTGGGTTCCCCTCTAGAGCCCTGCTTTAGGTTGGAGTTACATTCCCAGGGTACCAGTCTCTGTTAGAGTGGCCTTATGTGATGATGGGCTGCACCCCTTGGCTGTCAGTTTTGCAGTTTCACATGTGAATTCCTTCAGGACTCATGAGTTAATGCTACCCAGTACTGGGGGCTTACTCATTTGGTTTATCTTGCCTCATTTAATGTATTATTATAGAAAATCTACAAAGGGTGAGTTGAACATGGAGATCTCCCAGCCATCCACCGTGACTGACACAGAATCACTCAGCTTCTCTGATGTAAGAAGACATCTCCAAGTGTCCTTTTTTACACTTACAGAATACTGTTTTAAAGTTATATGATATTTTTGCATTGTCTTTCACTGTTTCCATCACAGTAAACCTTCTCAGGATGGCAGAACAGCTGAAAGATTAAGTTTAAAAGGTTTTGCTCTTGCATCTGGATGATATGTTGTAGTGAAGACTGCTAAAGCTTGATCTATTCCAAAAGACAAAAGTACCTCCAAGAACTGAATCCCGAAAGAAGCTTTAATGAAGCACCTGTCTGAAGGATTTTCCTTTACAGAGATTTTCCAGGGTCTGAAGAGTGACAGCTTAGCCTCCATGTAGGTCAGAAATTCAGGCCCAAACTTTGAAATTTAAGGATTTTTCTTCTTTTTGTTTTTCCTCTTCTTTTTTCTACAGTGCCCTTAAGCTGCTAAAACAACTCAAGGAAATTGCCATTGGTGGGGTTTTAGTTGTGCTTGACTTCTGCCTTAACTGTCTTTTTCCATTGCAGAAAATAGTTGAATAAATACAATTTACCCCTCTAAGCAAAGTTACTGAGTGGTAAGAGTTGAAATTTCAGTTTTCATGAGAATTTTTATAACAAATCAAATAATTTTTAGCTACTAACACACTGGAAATGTTACAATATTACAGCACTTTGAAAACTGTATGCCTTTGCACATGCCAGTTTGATTAGGAGTTTGTGGAAGACAAAAAATTACATTTTCTGGCCTCTCAGAATGTTTTGGTCATCATTGCCTTGCTTGTCTTTGTCTCAGACTGTTACTTATATTGGTATGTAACAACCATATGTTAAAATAATCCTTGAAATGCTTCTTGCAGCCTTTGAGGACACACTTTTAAGACTTGAAACCCTTAAAACTATACAAGAGTTAGCCAAACCAGCCAAGGTAGGTCTAGAGATGGAATGAACTGAGGAAGGGAAAGGAATTGGAAGCTGTGATGGGGGATTTGTTGCAGGTTTTGCTGTACTCCAGAGTGTTAGGTTTCTTTTCCTAAATCTTCATTTGCTCGATTCCCCCTGTGAATTTTAAAAGCAGTGACTGAATGTACCACGAGTGGTTGGTGACATCTTGGGGGTTGTTTCAGTTTGGTGACACTGGGTAGAATTTTGGGAAACTGTTGCCTATTTCTCTTGTGTTTTTCCTGCTGTGGGAGATGCAGTGCCAGAGCACTTTGTAGGCAGCTCTGATGGAAGCAGATCATGGAGCAGCCAGCAGCCTTGGCAATCTGAAGCAATAGTCACTTGCAGGCCTATGCTATTCCTTTTTTTTTTGCCAAATCTCTATTGCCTGTGCTGTGTTTAGAACCAGACACTGCCCTATCCCTTAGCAACATGGCACCTTCTTTTCCCCTTCCTCTCCTGCAAAAACTGTGGTATTTGACAAGTGTTCTTAACACCTCCTGTACTGGGAGCTGCTGGACACTCCTAAGACCTTTGAGCAACTCTGACACATTCCATATTTCCCCTGGGATTTATTATATATAATTAATATTACTAATGCCTCGCCTGTCCTTTCCCTTTTTGCTGGTATTTAAAATCAAATAATACAGTATCTTTTTTTTTTTTCTTGTTAGATCATATACCTTGAAAAGCTGCCCTGAGCAAGGAAAAGTGAAGGAAGCATTTCTGCTACCTCTTACAGCAGTCAAGAGCTCATGGAACAGGGAAGGCAACATTAGGAAAAGACAGTGGTTTTCAGATTTCATCACAAGGTTATGCAGCATTTGAGACAAAAAAACCACAGATGCAATAAAAGTCTAGTGAGCAAAACACTGAGCAGCTGAGCCTCCAGCTCCGTGTGCTGTGCATGCACTTGCAGCCATCACATCTGCTTTACCTCCCAAGCTGAATGGAAGGGGGAAATGCTGCAGGTGTGGTATTTTAGTGTGTAACTGAACTGCTGCAGTTCATTTCAATCAGCCTTTTTGTTTCTCCTTGTTTTGAAAGATTTCAGAGTAATCTTTGTCACTCTTCGGTGAAGTTTTGTTTTGCAAATTTAATGGATTCTTTCAGTATCAAATAGAATTATAATATCCATTCCAAAGCTGTATTTTTGACGTTTCATATGATAATGTATATTTGATTAAAATTCTGCCAGGCCGCATATGGATATTATTCAAAGTTCTTTATTAATTAATATGCACAGAGCCATGGTGACCTAGTGCTGAGGCCAAGCTTTGCTTGGCTGTACAGATTCCAGGAATCTCTTTTGGCTTTCCAAAATAGCAAGTGTTTTGTTCCTCTACACCCATTCTTCCAGTGTCTTGAATATATTTATCTGTTTGCTTTGCAAATACTGTAGACAACACGTCACTACAGCAATGGGATTAGGAACATTTGATTCACTCAGATCCAGATGACTCATGAGCTTCCTATCAGTGGGCAAGACTGCATCTGCTTAGCCAATATTTAAATTTTCCCCAGCTGTTGTTGGTGTGGATGGACTCATTTTATCAACTAAAAATAATTGCAGGTGTGTGATGCTGAATTAAATAAATTAAGAAGCAACTCCCCATCCCTGAACTTTAAGCCAAAATCAGTCTTAAAGAACTTAATCATACCTCTAAGTGGGTTGATGGCTTTGGCACTTCGAGAACAATCAGGTATTGAAATGTGGTGTTTAAAAATAGTAAGTACAAATTGAATCCTGATTTCTGATTCATTTAGGAAGTGGAATCCAGAGTGTCTGTTTGGTTTTGTCATCCTGATCTCCATGTTTTGGGTGAGAGCTTTTCATGTTTCTGCTGGAGCACCACACTTTGGGTGGCACATAACCTGTGATAAGTCTTTTCCCTGTAGAGTTCCTTAGGAACTGTTTTTCTTACCTTTGCCATTTGTAACTCACAAAACATCTTACACAGGTTATGTAGTGACAGTGAAGTGCATTGTGCTGAACAATGTCATCTTCCACAACTGCATGGAGGAGAGCTACAACTGAGAGAAAACAGATGCCTGAATAGAAAAACATAATCACTAATATGCACTTGATCTATTCAACTTTAGGACAGCTGACTCTGCTCAATGTGTGGATAATGGTGAGCAATCTCCTTAGTCCTGCACTGCAGACTGTAATTGAAATGGAATCTCACAATAGAGCTACTACTGTCATGACAAAAAAGCACAAATACCTGTTTCTGAAGAGCCTTGTTTGTATTACTTGGCTCAATGGCTACTCAGCCTTCTGTAGTGTTGTTTCTTCTGTTTTGTCTATTTGGGTCAAGGTGTTTCAAGTGAAAATGCAGAAATGAGGCCAAAACCTCAATGACATCTGATTGTAGGATCATATTCAGATTCCATGTTAAGCAGCATATTGCTTGTCTGAAAGTTTTGTTTGAGCCAAAAAGCAATAAGGAAAAATTTGCTTAATATCTGCATATATGCAAACATATAAAGACACCCAGGTTCATGCAGGTGATAAATACCATGAAAAATCTTGAGAAGGGTAAAGCTGTTCTTTCCAGAACCAATCATTTTTCTGATAACAAATTATTTTAGTTGTGCGTGGAGGTAAATGTTGCACAAACCTCATTAATGAATCTGGCCATTAACTAATGAAAACTGCATGTTACAGTCACACCAATATCTGCTGGTTTCATCCTGCTGATTTTAAGGTTTTCTCCTGTGGGCAAATCTGTCTGCTGGTGCTGTGGGAGCTTGTAGAGAAGCTTTGCAGTAGGTTGAATGTAAAATTAATAAAAACATCCCAAGGCACATTTCTTCTCATCTCCCTGCAAGGCCACAGTAGAGTTGAATTCTCACTGATAGCAGTGATATATAAAGGCATTTTTATGGCTAGAGGATGGAGCTCATAGAATTCAAAACAGTCATTTCTCTTCTGTCCTTTTGACATCTGTCCAAACTGTAAATATACCAAAGCAGTAATAGAAGGATTCTCAATCCTCTGACTCTTCATCTGTGACCAAAAGGCTGCTGTTTGATTTCACCAGAAGTCAGTGTCTCTGGCATGGACTGTAGAACACCAAAGGCATCAAGTGGCCCAGGAGAAGATAGGAAATTATAGCTGGAGTGTATTGTATTTGATCCATCATAAGAATTTTACATTAGGAAAAGACTTGAAAAGAAAGGTTGGCAATAAGGAGAGATTTCTGTATATACATGCACTGTCTCACTGTATGCCTATGGGAGATGTATAAAGTAGCTTTTTTCCTGCAGGAATAGGGTCTTGATAAAATCTACACGTGCTACTGTATGTTTGGCCTCCTCAGTAACTAAATTCCTGCTTCTCTGATGCCTTTGATATCACGTGTAAAGTAATTCAGGTTTAGTTTTCCTTTTACCATGACAAAGATCATGGGAGATTTTCACCCATCTTGGTTGGAGATTTATTACATGAACACAAAGACACAGGAGTGATCACAGTACTCTGCCCTACTCTACAGAGCTGCCAACAGAATTGGATAGCATGGCTTGCATGTCTTTTATACTGTAAAAATGGCATTTCAGACTGAAAATACAGCTTGAGCTGCCTGGAGCCCTAGAATGTGTGTGTGATATTGTCCTTCTGCACTGAAAAACTCTTTGATCTCTCATGCCAGTTACTGCATAAAGTTACTTCTGATTTTCATAGACACACTTTAAATCAGACTCAGGAGTAGTATGCATGGGTAGCATGAAATGTCACCAAGGGGCAGATGTTCAGCTCCTGAATAATGACGTTAAACCTTCTGAGAGTAATGAAATAACTGCACTTTATGCAATTTAAGTATTGAGCTCTAGACTTTTGTTTACAATAAAATACACAGTCACTCCCATGCCTGAGTACAAATAAACTCCAGACAGCACCCTGACCATTGCTTTAATGGGTATCCCATGCTGTTTGTACATTTAATTTCCTTGTTTTTCTCTCCTAGTGTTGGAGCACTCGTGGGCCTGTCAATAGCAGCAGTGGTCCTCTTTGCTTTTATCATCACTGTGTGTGTTCTCTGTTATTTGTTTATCAGCACCAAGCCTCGCAGCAAACTAGACACTGGTTTAAGCTTACAGATGGCAGGTAAGACCTATTTATTGGTTTTGATGTTCATGATTCGCCTGCAAAGTCTTCTTCTGTCTTTAGATGGATGTGGAGGGATCCAACAGCGTGTATTTTCTTTCTGATGAGGACTTCAAGATGTAATCAAGCTGTCCTGCTGTTTTACCTTCTGGATGATATCTGGACCAAACTCAAAACATTTAATACAAGCTCAGTGTATTTATTTAGTAGTAGGAAGAATATAAAACTTTGCAATACTGAATTTATTATTCCTTTATCAGGAAGAGGTTTATTGAATTAGTTACTCTGGATTTCCTGTCAAGAGAATGTAAACGTATAGTAGTGATTTCATTCTAGGAATAAGAACCTCAGATTTTAAGTGTATAGAAGATAGATTGTTCTTTTTTTAATTTATTCCTGACATAGGATCCAGTCTTTGGAGTCTAAGACTCTTTATTTCAGTCCCAATAGTCCATACCTTTGTTCCCAAACTGTGTTGGCAGCTGCCTGCAGGAGCAGTGCATGTAGTCAGCACTGACCCACTGGCGTCAGGCAACCTGCTGGTGCTGCTCCACTTCACTGCACTTGTGAAATCTGACTGCAAGTCTTGATGGCAAGGTGGGGTGTGATAAGTTTCACCCTTTGTCTTGAACTTCCTAAATATTTAAATGTGGCTTTAGCAATTCAAGCAGTAAAGCTGTAGCAAGTAAAATGGAATGTTGTGCTTAGGCACTGGAAGTTGAACAAGTTGAAAAAGGGGAATAGTTCTTGGAAAAAAGTTTCTTTTTACTTGTTATTTTAAAATGTTTCTATACCTGCCTGGCAGTAAATGACCAATGAGTTACTGTAATTGTAGGCTATTATACAGCAGTCAGGCTCCTCCCCAGTGTCTGGCACAGTCCACTTCATTCCAATGGTCCTGTGTCTGGTTTGTTCTCCAGAGAGTGCAGGCTTGGGTCTAAAAGTGGTTCTTAGGGCCATCAGGAAGTGCAAAGCCTCCCTTTGGAGCTGTACAAGCTGAGCAAGCTGCTGAAGTGAGAGTCACACATTCAGCAAACTGCTACTAATCTGACAACTGAAAACTTCACACTTCTCCTGGAGAGAGAGTGGAAATAAGGCCTGCTACCTAGAACAGGCTAAATAGACTCTTGGGTGGGATGAACAAACTGCTCCAGTGCTCTTCTGCAAGATGGTTGTGTTTAATTATAAACTGGCGTTACGCTTTTGAACGTGTTGCTGCTCAACTTCTTCCCTCAAGTTTTCCTGCTATGGCATCAGCTCCTAAACCATTGCCAGGACAGCAGTGTTGTTTTTCTCATGCCTTGTATTTTTGTGCCAGACACGTTTGGCGTATGCGGAGCTGGGAAGGAGGCAGGTGCTATTGCTCTGCTGCTGCCAAGTGATTCCATCTTTCTGTAAAAGACTCAAACCCTGCTGCAAACCCACCTCCTACTTGGGCATTAGAGGTCATTCCTCTTGTCCTGTCCTGAGGGGAACAGCAACCCAGGCTCCTCCACTGATGAATTCAAGTAGGCATCCCATCTCACAATTCCAAATGTTACCAGTCCAGGAAGCCGAGAGATCTTTGCTTTTTCCCAGCCCTGTCCTGTGTGGTTTGGAGCTTTGTTCGGACTGTACTGCTTTGTATTTGAACACGGGTTTGGCTTTGGTCTCAGCCTGTGTTTTTCACTTTTATTTTTCTGCTTTGGCTGCTCTGAATGACAATTATGTCACAACTGAATTCTGATAGCTTTAGCTGTTGATGAGGTGGGTCGCTGGAAATTGAAAGCCAGTTGCTTTGCTAAGGTTGAGAGATCTCTGGAAATGCTGAAGGATTTCATTGACAAGCCTGAGTGCTTGCCTTTGTCATACTTGGGTCTCTTCTGCATGGAAGTCCTGCAAGGTCTGAGTGTCTGATGAGATGACTGGTTAGCTGCTTTCAAGCCTGGGGAACAATAAAAACAGCCTCTCTCCTCCTCTTTCAGTTCTTCTGAGGTTTGAGCATAATCATATATAGGCAATAAAAACTAATTAAAAAATTAAAACAGTTTTTAGAAGCTTCATAGAACTACAGGCCTGAGGACCATGAATTTTAACTGTGACCTCAGTTCTGAACTGGCATAATTTTCCCTTTAGGTGAAGGCTGTGTCACACATTAGGTGTTGTGCAACATCTGTGTCCTGGAGCATTCAGCAAACACTCATATTTGAAAACGCTATTTTTTATTGTATTCAATTTCACGAACAATACATCAGCTCAGTTGGAGTTTTGTATTTCATTAAGCATGCAATTGATTATTGTATGCCTTTCCTACCTCATGTAATAGTGAAAGTTGGTCATTGTTCTGTGGGCTCATCCAAGATCTCCTAAATATAGAAGTGGAGTAGTTGAATTTTTACAGAAATAATTCCAAGATCAATCATAAATCTAACAATAACTCATGTGAAGCCTTTATTAAAGTTTCTGATTCTGCAAAAGGCAGATCAACTGGAATTTGCCTCTGTTTAGCCTAGAACAAAACTCAATAGCATGAGCACAGATATTATGGACTTGGGTTCCTGAGTTAACTGAGGATTTTTGCCCTAGCAAAAATTAACATTTTCATCTGAACACTGAATTTCAGGGAAAATGAACTTAGTCACTGGTACAGACTAAGAAGATTAAGAACTACTTAAATGTTACTGGAGATACACATTTCTATTTGTAGTATCATAGTGTAGAGTGCAGAGTTGATCCATAATATGCAAGACAGGATGTACAGGAAATGAGAAGATCTCACATTTCAAGGAATTTACAGCCTAGTTTCTTATCAGATCTAGTACTTCTCTGTAAAAAGCAGCAATATACTTTATTACTCTTTCAATGAAATCCTCTCCTTTTACAGGTAAAGTCTCAGCTCTTTATGCATTGCTTTTTTATTGTTTGCACTCTGCCTCAGAATCCTCACATAGGATTTGGCTTGAGAGTTAATGTTCTGCCTTGCTGAAGTGTCAAAGGGCTTCTCAGTTTTTCCTCTCTGTCCTCAAAGCTGCCTGTCTGAAGTAGGGGGTGCTGTTACCCCCATCTCACAAGAGACATGACTGCAGGGAAGTGTCAGATTTTTAATGCTTTGTGTGTCAGGTTAGACATTAATGTCCAGAGACATTTTGAAAGGACATCACTAACTGGAAGACCTTTGTCCTTTTGCTTACAATACCTCTAAAAACCAGCTCTAAGACTGGCTTGACACAGGAATTGAGCCAGACTACTCAAATCATTGGAGCATACTTTCTCTTATAGCATACTAAACTTGCTTTTTAATCTTACGAGTTGTTCTTGAAGCTCTTTCTCAGAGAAAGGATTTTTCACTGAACTCATTGTAGATGTTTCTATTTCTCCCATTTGAAGGCTGGAAAATGGTAACAGTGGTAAAAAAAGCCCCAGAGAAATCCCAGTATGCAAACATTATGGATTTATCCAAGGTGAAAGAGAACTTGGCCATGTGCTTTGTTCTTCTTCTAACCAAAAACTTCTCTTTGTTCAAAAGGCTTATCCCTTTCAAAATAGGAAGTCAAAAGATTGCAAGTGTTTTTTTAAGGCTGAGTGAATAATGCTGGAACATTCCCCCAGTGCTGGAGCTAAGGAGGACTGAGTAAATATTGCAGAATTGTCAGGAGAGGAGGGGGAAACAGGCAGAAAAGGAGGAATCTAAAGGCACATCTGCTCAGCTCTGGGAAGAGATGTACATATTACATATCCTTCTCTTGAGCAGGCAGCTGCTGGGAGAGGAGTGATCATCTCTGCTGGCCCTTGGGATGGGCTTTGCCATCACAGGTATAAAAGGGACCTTGGTGACCCAAACAGTTTTTAAACACGTTCTCAGAGTTGTCCTGTATTTCTGCCAGGTCTGGGAAGACTTTGGGGTGAAGTGCTCTATACCACTGCAAAGCAAGAATAGCAAATTATATTTTATGATGGCAATTAACATTTTCCCTTAAAACAGCACAGGAAGACCTCTGTAATGCATTCAGAGTCAGACAGCAGGCACCTTTGGGTTGGAGTGTGAGGAGAACTGTGGCCTTGTAAATTAATCATAAGTGCTGGCAAAAATGGGTTTTAATAGCAGTTATTAATTCCTTGTTCTTGTAAAGCAGTGACATCATAGTATGCAAAAGTTCATGGTTTTATTTCATAATAAGAAAAAACAGCTTGAAAAATAGCCAGATGACCTTCCTGTCCCTATTTCTCTCCTTAATTAAAGATTCCTCATGGGGCACAATTCAAATGTATGAAATATTGTGATATTTTAATGAAAAAGCACCAAACTCTCACACATTCTCCTTAGGTCAGTAGAATTATCTGACTCTGTTGGTTCTGAAAGCAAAGAGCTCCTCT
Source organism: Calyptomena viridis (assembly GCA_013390005.1). Taxonomy (NCBI): domain Eukaryota; kingdom Metazoa; phylum Chordata; class Aves; order Passeriformes; family Eurylaimidae; genus Calyptomena; species Calyptomena viridis. The sequence goes on from WEIV01030466.1 coordinate 11,775, forward strand.
CTGAATTCAGATATACTGCCTGGCTTTTGGAGTGTGCATTGGTGACTTTGCTTTCTAGGTTTATCAATAATTTAAATTATGTGGTTTTGTAGCTGGCCTTAAATTTTCCCCAGTCAGGCTACTTTTATCTTTGCCACTCATCTGCCTCAGATTTGTATACAGGGAAAAATCAGCCAAATGGCTTCAACTGTTCAAAAAAAAAATTCTTTTTTTTTTCAGGAAATGAAGGAATTTCCTATTTTGGGAATTCAAATTGAGTGGAAGGGTACATCACTAGGAAGGATTAAATTTGGAAATGTTTTTATTTAGCTTTTAAATTTCCCAAACTTTCTTGTAGCAGTGAGGTTTTTTGCAGCTCTTTAAAAGTCAGGTTTTTGAAGCAAAGATACCTGTAGCTGCTTTAGGCTTCAAAAATAAGGTGCTTCCTCTTTTGGGTTTGTTTTCTATCACAGCTGAAATAACTCAGTTTGTTTCAACTGAGATCTTGGCTTAAATCCCATTTTGACATTTTTGAAACCAAACTGCAATTAATTTTTCAATTAAAACAAAATAAAATGTGATTTTCAAAACCTCAAACCCAGCTAATTCCTTTGCCTAATTTGCTTTTTTTTTCAGGGCATTTTTTTAAATTAAAATACTAGAATTCTCAACTTTTCCTTTCTCTTTGTTCTTTGTGTTGGCTGAAGCAGTGGAAAATGAGGTCCTTGTTGGGCTCCAGGCTAATGGGAAATACAGGGAAAGTTGGCCTGGGGGGAAGACTGATGAGCTCCATAACTGAGGTGAGAGGAGGGAGCAGGGAGAGGTTTTGGAGCTCATAGATAAGGGAGAGGACTGGAAGGACCTGGATGGCCTGGGAGTGTGTGGAAGAGGGTTGGGACCAATGGAGTTGAGAGCAGCAGAGCAGGGAGACAACGATGCCAGAGGGGATGGAAAAGGTCTTAGAGGTCTGGGGAGTGGAGCTGTGGCTGTGGATGGGCTGGAGAACAGAGGGGTGGAAAGGGAACCTGGGGGATGGGAGGCATGTACAGGTTTGGGGCAGCCAGAGATTCAGGGAGTGAGAAGTGAGGTCAGGGACTCAAAGTATGACCTGTTGTTCATGGATACAGGGATTGGCATGGGAAGCATAGTAGCAGGGAATTAGGATGGGAAACAGAATGAAGAAAGGAAGGAAAGAACGAATATCAGGTAAGAAGATAAATTAAGTTCAAAGTGCGGTCAGGAAAGTCTTTCCTTGTAGAGCTTTTCTGTCTCAGTTGTCAGCAGGTATCAGTGCAAACCACTGGCAGTGTCTCTCCTCCCTTCCTGCAGGGACCCACTGCAGACTGCCTGTGCTTTGGTTACTCTGAGCAGTTGGGCAAACTCAAGTTGTCTGCACTGAATCGAAAGATTCCAGCCCTTCTGCTCCGAGCAGGTGTTTGTATCAATTATCTAGTGGAATTTTAATAAACTATTGCTTACTTTATGCAGTTGTGCCCTGAAAAACAATAATCAAATGCTACTGAGCTTCAAAACTAAAGGCTCAAAAGATGGGAGTTGCCAGAACGAAAGATTTTCTGGACAACTGGTGAAATGCCTAACTAAAAATGGCTTTATTTGCTCCTGTCATCACATTAAATCTTTCTGTCGAACATGGGTAACACTTGTTTCTTGAAGAGAAGTATTGTGAGCCTCCCCACACACACACACAGTGCTTTGGGCTCACTGGATGGAAGGTGCAGTGAAGGCAATAGTGACTGATCATGTTTGGAGGGGAATGAAAGTTTGAGATTTCTGATTTACTTTCTTGAATATGGGAAATTTTTCCCTGCAATTTCTTGTAGGATACACTCTGATTTCCTGCTGTAAGTCCTACTTATATCACAGTGCTGCTACCTTAAACTGCCCCTCACTTGATATTTATTCCTTTTTAAGGAATATTAACAAGTAGGTTAATAACTGCAGCTTCCCAGAGGCTCAGGAATGGAAAGTGGAATGGTTTTGATCTACCATCTAAAACCTGTAGAAGATTCCAGGAACTGTGTTTTTTCTAGAGCAGTGGGCACATCTATTATTACTACTTGCAACTAAAGGAAGAGTAATGCTGTTAGTTCTACTAAAAATGCTTTTGTTTTACAGACAGTGAAACCAGAGGAAGTTCAATATGTTAAAAAACAGAGACACTGGATGGATTCTGCCAATGCTGTAAACAAAATAGGTACTGTGAGATCATCTATATTCATCTTACTCTATTGTATTTGTATATTCTTCACTCTATTTTTCAGGAATTGTATAAAATGCTATGATTCTTTATGTGGGTTTTTAACTTTCTGAAAAGCATTGGCAACTGTTTCTTGATTTATTTATACCCTGCCCTGATGCTGTCCTTGCACAGGCATGGATCTACAGAGACTTGGACCTTGGACAGAGTCCTTCCACAGACAAATCTCTTCCTGATTTACTGGTACATGAATACTCCCTCATGGTTATGTGCCAGGAAAGATTATATTCCCTTTAATCTGTCTTTGTTCATTCCCTGATGCTGTTCCGGATGCACCAGAGCTTACTAAGGAGGCAGACACTGTAACTTACTCAAGAGAATTTCTTTAGTGATAAAGTGCTGGAAAGTCTCCTGTGTGAGAGAGGGTGAAAGCAGTGGAGTTTCTGGAGGGCAGGTTAGTCACACTTTGCTTCTGGGGGCAGCTACCTACGAGTGCTGAGTCAAGTCTGATAGAGAACTGGAGAGAGTTATCTTGAAAGAAACTTAATTTTTATGCTGAAATCGTGTTTAAAGGTTAAACTGCCTATGGCACAGACCATGCAAAAGAATATTTAAAACGTACACCGGCACAGACCATGCAAAAAAATATTTAAAATGTACACCAATACAGATGAGTTGTAATTCAGACTTAAGAGGGATTTATGAATAATGCAAAAGACTTCAGGTGGCATGAAACATGCATTTTGCTTTCTGCAGGGGGTTAAAGCTCATGGCTAAGCAGGCACAGAATGTGAGAATAGCTGCAGATCAGCAATGTTTGTCACGGAAAAAATAAATGGTCCTGTTTGCTCAGCAGTTGTACTCAAATGAGCAGGAATGTAAATGTGTCGAGTTCTTTGCTTCACGTGTTTTCTCTTGCACCCTTAAAAAAATCCACCCTGTGCATCCTAAGCCAATTCATCTTCCTCAGTGCTCTTTATTGGCATATCAGCTTGGTTTGGGCTGCTTGTGCTCATAAAAATACTAAAGTGTAACCAAACTCATTTCAGAACTCCTAACCACCTCCACACTTTTTTTTTTTCTGCTGTTGCAAATGAAATGGCTTGTGGGAGAAAAATGCCATGGGAAGACTAAAATGGATCCTGCAGCCAGAAAGCCGTCTGTAGTGAGAAAATCCCAAAATATCTGAGGCAGGCACCAAGAGCTGACAAGCTGAGGGCTGTGAGTGTGGCATTGCTTTCTGAAGGCCACGAGCCCCTTGTTTCCTCAAGCTTCTGTTTGCCTGCTTTCCACTGTGGTACAGAGGCCCCAAAGTGCAGCCTGCAAACCTCTGTTGCTAACAGGGAGGGAACTTAAAGGCCAGCTGCAAAGGACTTCTGTAGGGTTTGAATGTAAGCTTTATATAAAGACCAAAACATTTAGGAGGTTTTTTTTGTGGATGTGCCAACTTTTTTGATGGCAAAATGAGGCTGGCATGATCACGAAGACTCAAAATACTTGAGACCTCTTTTGGAGCTAAATCCAGGGAAACTATGTCATTAGCCTGTGAGCCTTTTTGCTTCCTGATCCACAATGCAGGAGCTGGGAACTTTCTGTGAAAAAGAAAAGGGAGGCAAGGATCTTTTCTGAACTTCAACAGATAATGTGGTTAAGTGTTGGTAGAAATTCCAGGTCTCTAATTGTTTTTTGTCGTCTGCTTTTCACCACTGGTAACTGCAGATTTCATGGGGAGCCACTTCACAGTGCAGTGCTAAGCCAGAGAGTCCTTCAGTGTCTACAAACTTTCTACTGCTGTGAGAAAGCTACATGTGCCAATTAGATTTGACTTAGCATGCAGAATTCTCTGCCAAATTCATTGGGTTTTAATTAGGAACAGGACCCCTTACAACTGGTGTAGTTCAGCATTCTGTTCAAGCTTGTTTGCTTGCTCTTTTCCAGCAGAAAGGCAAACAAAGCTCTTAGCTTTAAAAAGGGAAAGGAGAGAAACTAGGCAGCTGGAAGCATTGTTTCTGACTTAGAGTGATAATGTATTACATTATTAAACAATTGAGTTATGCACAGGAAAAATCTGACACAGATTTCATGAAGACAAATCATGACAAACCAGTCTAATTTCTCTCTTCGTCAAGGTAATTTTGCTTATCAGATAACTGGGAACAAGTGGCTATGACTGCAGACCTTTATGAAAATGCAGTCAAAGAGGAGTTTTATGTGACTCATTCTCAAATACATTTTTGGAGGGAAGAAGGACGTCTTGCTGCTCTATCCCAGATGAATAGTAAGAGCTTGGCTGAAGGACTAAAGAGTATATGTTTAAAATTTATGAATGACACCACCGTGGGAAGGGTTGCAAGACTCTGTGCCTAAAGCTACCTTTCAGAGTTATCTCGGTGCCCAGAGAAGTGTTCTGAAATAAAAAAGGGGGAATACAATAAAAAGCAAAGTACTGTCGTTAAAAAGGGAAAACCAAATCCTCAAATATACCTAAGGGAAAATAGTTGACTAAGTAGTAAAGAAATGCTTCCTAATGTCCAGTATAAACCTCTCCTGGTGCAGCTTTGAACTGTTCCCATGGGCCCTATCACTGGATACCAGGGAGAAGAGATCACAAAATCACAGCATAGTTTGGGTTGGAAGGGACCTTAAAGATCATCCAGTTCCAAGCCCCTGTCATGGGCATGGCCACCTTCCCCTAGAACAGGTTGCTCACAGCCCCATCCAGCCTGGCCTTGAACACTTCCTGGGATGGGGCACCCACAGTTTCCCTGGGCAGTGCCTCAGCTGTATTCTCCTCCTCAGGAAGCTGCAAAGAGGTCTCTGAACTAGACAAGCCCAAAGTCCTTGTCCACTGCTCATAGGACATTCCTTCCAGCCCTTTCTCCAGCTTTGTTGCCCTTCTCTGGATGCTTTTGAGAACCTTAACATCCTTCTTCAATTGGGGAGCCCAAAACTGCCCCCGTGTTCAGTGTGAGGCTGCACAAAGCTGAGCACAGTGAGATAATCCCCTCTTCTGATTATTGGGTGTTGAACACACCCCAGGGTGGGGTTTGCCCTCTGGACTCATACTGAGCCTGCTGCCAGCCAGATGGCAATCCTGGTGGGGGTACAAATCTAGGTTTATGTGTATGTCTCATGTTTTAATTTAAATGGGTCAGAAATGTATAGCCATCCTCAGAGTCTTAGGCATAAAAAAGAAAATCTAGAATCTACAGAAAGTATCACTGATAATTCAGATGAGCATCATTTCTCTCAATGAACCTGAAGTGATGTTCTTTGCTGGTTAGGATGCTCTTTGCTGCCAGTTGCCATCTGCCTTGAATGTAAGATTTCATGCTTCAGAACTTCTGTCAGTAGCCAAGTTAGCTGAAATCATCCAGCCAGACTTCAGCGTGTGTTCATCTTTTTGCATATCCAGACAAGCATTTGCTTCTAAACCCATCTGTATGAACAGCTGCTGTGCTTCCCCTCAGAACCAATCCTTCTTTAATGAGCAGTAGAGTAATTTATTTGTATAAAAATTCCTCAAGTGTAGTTTGGAAAACATTTAATCTTTCTGGATTAAAGGCACAGACAGCCAGTATGTCTGTCATTAAAAAGAAATTAAATGCATGGTTTAATGGAGATATTAGTGGTGCCTTTTCCAAGAGGCACTGAATAGGAATATTAGATGAATGACTCTGTCTTTATCTGCCAAGGCTTTTTTGTTTTGTTTTAGCACCTTTGTGCCTTGAGCCTTTGTCACATGGAAGGGAAATCCTCACTTGCACAGCAGAGGAGCAGCAGCAGAGCTACCCATCCACACAGCCCCCCAGAGGTGTTTCAAACTTAGTGTTTCATAGCTGTAATAGTGCCCTTCAGAGGTGTAATTCTTCACATGATAAAGGTCAGGAATATAATGAGATACTTGGAAAGAAGTAGTGCCAGTGAAATGGATTGAGCTCCGTGGTTTGTTCTGGATTTTTTAGTAGGATCTCCTTACCAACTCTGCTAAGCAGCAGAGGGAAAAAATCTTCCCCTGTTCAGTCTAATTCTTAACTATTCTTGATATTTTGCAGGTACAGAGTTGCATCCTTGACAAGGCCTTCACAATCTATTGGCAAGGCCAAGTGGCTTCAAGAAATTTCCTAAGCCGCAAGGATGGACTGCGACTGTAAGGCAGGAGAGCCTGACTCCCTCTTCCAGAGGTGTTTCCTGGCTGTTGCAACCACTGTCAATAACCAGAGGCCGATCTGAAGCTGTGCCTGGATATGTTTGTGTATGGTTTCTGTACTGAGAAATAGTGTGTTTTGATTTGCACATTCCAGCTACTGCTGTCAGTCATTTTCATGCAAGTCGTTGTCTTTGTGCAATTCCAGTGAGATAACACAGTTGTCAAGCAGAGCAGAATTTGGCACACCATGTTGACCAAGATTTATTTTAAGCTTTCCCTGGGTGCCATCTTAATGTGGTGTCTTTGTGTCATGAGAACGGTTGTCTTTAGTCAAATGTGATGTTCAGTGCCAAGAGTATGTGAATGCAGTACCTCAATAAAATCTGGCATTTGTGTTGTATTTTTCTTAATTTATCATTTTCCCCCACCTTTGTTTCCTCAGAAGATCCTCGTGAATCATGAAATTGTTTTGATGGGAGAATTTTCCAACAAAATGTGAAGTTAGTAAAGAGTGAATTTTTGCAGGGAAATTCTGATTTTAACGGGTGTTTTCACTGGAAACAGTATACACTGAAATGAATTGAAATAAACATCCATGATTGTTTTGTAGATTCTGCATCAAAATATGTCAGACTATTTCTTGTGAAGCAAACGTAAAAATCTTCCAGTAGTATTTCAGTTTGGAGCACTAATTTGGGAAGTGTTTCACCTCTAATGAGCTCTAATTGCACATTTTGTTTTCCCAGAAGTCTTAGGAACAACCAACACAGTCTTAACTGTCATATCTGAGTTTTCAAGTCTTTCAAGCTTTCACTCCTGAAATAATGAACATTGACGATAACGATTTCTTTTTAACTTGTGAGGGTTCTTTAAGGTGAGTGATAAAAGAATTCCTAAAATATTTAACCATGCTGTTGATGTTAAGGCAGTAGACAGATTATATCTTCCATTTGCAGGTGAAGCCTAAAATATTTACCTACCGTGTCAGTTTTGTCTCTGGTTGTACTTCAACTTTTTAAGATAAAATCTTTGTCTGCTGCTTGGGAGTGACATCTTTTTGTGTGACAGAACTGGAAATTTAAGCTGTAGCTGGCATTATGCATCAAAATCCTAAAGTGCTTCTGATCCAGTCTACTGTTGTGTGAAATAATACACCAGTGCCTCAAAAAAAAAAAAAAGTAGAGAATATGGTGTTGGTTCTTTCAATACTGTTTGATATAATATCTCACTAAACTGGCATTTGCTACTGTGGACTTCCAGAAAATTGAAACCACATTGGATGTGCAAAGAATGTATTTTTATAACAACAGAGCATAAACCTGATCTTCCAGCCTCATAACTTGCTTGATTTGGGCTGTCAAAGAGCAGAAGGGAAAAGGATTTATGATTTTTGCCATGTGGTTTCCTTTGAGTATCCCAGCCCTGAGACACACAGTCTGGAAGCATTTGCTTCATTTTGAACCATCAATAAAAGGCTTATGGAAGATGAAAAAAAAGAGGATTGGAGTTATTTTAACTTCATTCAAACTTGACCCAGAACTTCTTTAATTTTTAAATTTTAAAGTATTAAAGATATTTAGAAGTAACAAAATATACTCTTTTTTTGAATGTTGCAGGTCAAAATATCTTTGATTTTTTTTCTCTTGGGCAATTTCTAAATCTTTGATTCCTCAAATGAGAAGGTTATTTTCCCCTCGGATTTTTATTCAGCTTTTTATTCATTTTGAGTATCCTAAGATACCAAAGTAACAATAAAAACCAGCATGCAAAAAAAAACGCTTCCAGGTCTTTGCCTGCCTGTTTGTGTTTTCTGGTGCTGTGTTAGGAAAATCCATTTCTTTGCCCTTTTAGCTAGTTATTTTGTAATTGAGGGTTTGTAAATGTCACCAAAAGGCACCTCCCAGGCTGGTTTGATTAGGGAGTCAGTGCACTGCCCATAACAGCTTTTGGTGTGCAGTCACAACAAGGGTGACTCCCTGTGCTTAATAGGCATAATAAGACTTAATGTACTTGTTAGGCATAGCCCTAATTTTTTCCCTGGGAACATTTTAAGCTTAAATTGCTTAAATTACCACAGTAAAGCAAATTCAGGGCTGTTGTGCCACCATCAGCCATACAGAAGCTACTAAACCTCACAGGAGTTGCTATGAGCATTATTTACTGTTTTTCAAAGTTGAGGAATTTTTCTGATCTTAGGCTCAAAATAAAAATGGGAGAATTGTGTAATGGTATGGAACAGGCCTCTGGGACTGTGGGATATAGGAAGTGTGTCTGTCTCTGTGCACTCCCAGCCCAGCAGAGCAGCACGAGCAGCAGCCCCTGATGGGTTTCCCTGGGACCAGGCTGGTTCCCAGTGGAAGCTCAGACTGGCTGCATCTTTCTTTGGAGTCCCACTGGCAGAAGTGGCAGCTCACTCCAAAGTGATCTCCTTTTGTCATCCCTACTGTTGCTGAGATGTTGCAATGTCAACAACTGCCTGTTCACTTGTGTTGTTTAATCTGACTTTGCATCTAAGTAGAAAATAACTAATCAATGGTCCCACACAATCAATCAAGTATTTAATGACTTTCATAATTAATCACTTTATTTATAATACTTGAAGGCTTTGTCCTTTGCAATTTCTAAATTAGGGAAGAAAGACCAAAGAAAAGTCAGTTTTACTGGATGAAAATCCTGTCTGTTTTAATTCTTTTCCTAATGTGACAAATGCTAGAGATCCTCAGGACTGTTGCATCCTTCAAGTTTTGAGGCAGGAAAAGCATAAAGATTCATCTACTTCCTAGGAATACAAATGAGAAGCTTTTAAGTTTTATTCTGTTAGCCTGAAGCTCACAGAAATCCTGCCTTAATTTGAGGTAAGCAATTTAAAAGTTTGTTGAATAGATTTAGAAATTATTACAGTTATAAGGTCAGAAGAATGGTCAGTAAGTAGGTATCTATGGAAAATCTACTTGTTCTTTTCATAGTCATTTGTCTGAAAGTTTAGGAAGTCAAGAAAAAATAGTTCATATTTTAGCAGATACTGAATAGTGGGGTAAAGATCCATTAATATATTGCATTAAAAGCGGAGGATGAGGGAATTCTGCAGCAGAGCAGTTTTGGGAGAGTCAGCTCCTAGCCATATGAAGCTATTTCTGGTTCAAAAAAAGAGTTCTCTGCTACACTGAGAAATGGAAAAAATGGAAAACCTGATCTGAAGAACCACCAGCAGGATGTGTCCTAGTTCCCAACATCATTTATTTCTGGAGTAGATCTTTGGATACAGGTGCTGGTTTCTAATGTTCAGTGGGATTGTTACCCTTAGCATCCCCTTTCTGTCATTCTGTTGTTCTTTAGTGACCACACGAGTGTGATCTGTGGATAGAGGTCATTGATTTATATACATATGTATGCATAAAAATATATAAATATATATGTGTGTGTGTGTGTAGGTAGAGCACATTTGTATAACATGCCTTTTTATGGGAAAAGTCTGTCCAGGCATCTCTGAAATCCCAAGTTTTTGACCAATCTACTGAAATTTAGATTTTATGTATGTTTTACCCTTGCTACTTAGTCCTCTCCAGTATTCCTATGCTTTTCCCAATCCACATCCTTTAGAAGAACTGTTGAAGAGCCCTGCTTTGTACACAGTGTATGTTTTGATGGCAACAGCAGCACAAAGTGGTGACATTGATTAGTGGAAAGAGGGTCAGTATAAAGAAGTGCATACAAGCACCTTTTTTGCAGCTGATGTTTCAGGAGACTTCAGCTAAAGAGCATCTTATGAAACCACAGCTTCCCTTTCCCCCTGGTTAAAAAGATGTTGGTGACAAGAGGGTGTTGAGGACCATGTTTTTTTTCTCTGCTCTAGCAGTTGTGCTGAGCATTTTCCCAGCTGGTCAGGCAGTGTGGCCTGGAGGGAAAATGGGTAGTTCAGGCTTTGGTTGGCTGTGGATGAACTTCTGCAGGGGCACATGGAGTTGGTGGGGCAGCATCCCAAGCCTCCTGAGCCCCCATGCAGGTAAAGTCTGTATCGATTCCAAAAGGGTGTGCTTTGTCCCCAGATTCAGAGGAGAGCAGCTGGTTTTTGAACATTTTATGTTGTTAATTCCACCAAAAAATCCTTGTGGAAATGAAGCCTCAGAACCATCCTTGCCCAAAGTTGTGACTTCCTCAGGGAGAGTGAGAAATTCCTCTTTTTCCTGATGATTTGTTTGGTTCTGCAAACAAATGTAATGAACGTACATTTTCCTTAATGAATGCACTGCAAAATTGAATAAGTGTTTTTGAATCTAACACAGAAATTTCAGTAAATTGGGTCTGCTGTTTTTACAATGCTGAATCAAAATGTCAAACCAGCACAACACAATTATAGGAGAGGAAATAAAGCAACATGCTGAATACCAGCAAGTTACTTCAAACTGCCAGTGCCATAACTACCTGTGGGGAATGAGAACAGACAAGGCAGAGATTCAGCTGGGGGAAAATTGACTCAGAGCAACTTGTTTGCAAAGTTTCAAAATTCAATTTTTCCCCTCAACTGAGCTTTATAGACTGGTTGCACCCTTCAGTCTGTTACTGGTTTTGCTAAAGAGATTTTTTAGCTGCAAAAAAGTGAGGGAAAGTAATAGAAGAAACAGTATTTGTGCATTTGGGTTTTAAAAGGTAAAGGAACTTGTTTTTTCAGTGCAATGTTGGTTTGCATTTTGCAGTTCTTGAAAAAGATCCCCAAATCCTTTCTACAGAGGAGAAAATACTGCAGCTGAATGATTTTTCTTTGCATTTTTAAGCAGAGATGAGTACCTTACTCCATGTTTTAATCATGCTGAGAGACATGGTGCAGTGATTTTAATGTCACATGAATTTTTTATACAGCATGAAAAAACAGAAATTTCAAGTGAAATATATGGCTTTATTTATGATAAAGGCAACAAATTCAAAATCTCTCAATTAACAGGTAACTCAAAGAAATAAATTACATATTGATGGAATATCTTGTTTTTAAAAGTAATAATAGTTTGAGCCAAAATTGGGCAAAAAAGTACTGAAGTTGTTGGCACAAGCTGCTGGTAAAGCTGATACAACACCAGTGTGGTAGGACTGTGATTTTAAAGGTTTATACACTCCCATGACAGATCCATGTCATGATACTAAAGTCTCATGCTCCATTTGGGACTGTTGATGTGGTTTGCCTTGGTCTTGCAATGAATGCCTTGGCTTTCATTCTTTCCTCCTCTCCCCAGTGTGGCACCTTCACTCCAGAGGGAGAAGGGCTGGAGGCAGACAGCACTTTCCTTGTCTCTCCATCACATCCCTTCCTTTTCCCAACAAAGCAGCAGAGCAGTTACCTGCCTCCTCTGCAGTTGGGTCCCAGGAGAGAGTTGTGCTCAAGGAGGGAATCCTGTATGCTAAAAATCAACTGTAAGATGGAGAATATCCCAGCAAACCTCCCTGTGGTAGGCCTTGGGGTTTATCCTGGATGATCCCAGTCCTGCAGTGGGATTGGCTAGGAAGAAAGAAGTGAAATGAGAAGGAAACTGTCCTTTGAATGTCTGCTGACCTCTTCTTCAAAATAAAGCTTGGATGGTTCTGAATCAACTGTGGAAATACTGTTCCTTTAAACAGCTTATAAAGATTTTTTTTTCAGTCTTTTCTAAAGGCTGGACTGGATGATCTTTCGAGGTCCCTTCCAACCAAGCCTGTTCTATGATATGATGGTTCTGTGATTCACTTCTCATAGACTACACGGGGAATTGAGAGCACTCAGCCCTGTCCAGGATGGAGATCTAAAGGGCAGTGAGCCAGAAGTACTGTGCTACCTCCTGCATGGCATTCCTGTACTTAAGCTGCATTTGTGTTGGTAAAATGTGGAGGGAAATGCACCTAAGTTGACATACTAGGGATGTGCATTTGGGTTGAGAGACAAAAATTACGTTTGTAATGTCATTTCTTTCCAAGTAAGAAATCTGAGCCTTCAATCTGAGAATGAAAACTTCATTCCTAAAAATTCCCACCATACTTAATTGTCTAAGATAGAATTTACTCTATCTGGTGCAGAATAACTGTTCATAATGCAGACCAAAGTGTGTCTGTCCCATTCAATAGCAGCAAACCTGAGACTAGAAGGAATCCTCACTGTAAACCCCATCCTCTCTCAAAGCTTAACCTTCCAGCTACGAGGAGTTAAGCTACCACTTCAGACACAGAAGCCTTTCCCTCTCAGAAGTAAATATTAATTCCAATCCTGCAGCACAGCCCCACTTCCAGTGTTAAGGCAAAATGCAGAAGAGTTGAGACTTTAAGGAAAATAAGTCACTGTGAACCTTGAAGTGACCAGGAGCCTGTGGTGTGACCTCGTGTTTGGCCAGCTCAGATATATATGCTGCCTTGGCAGAACCTGGAGCTTGGAAGCAGGCAAGTATTTGGGAATGCATCCAGCTGCAAAGGGCCCATAGAGAAGGGTGATGCTGGCACACTCTGTGTAGCAGATGATCGTTGGGTATTTTTGAGTGAATTTACTGCATTTTTTGAATATAGAATCATCAGATCATTTTGGGGGTGAGGGGAAGGGAGTTTAGGTCACTCACAGGAAATCAGAGTGAAAGTCTGGGTTAATTTGGGCAGCAATTTGGCCTGTGCAGATGGAGGGAGAGGAAAGGGAGGTAGAAGAGGATGGGGCTGGTATTCTGGAACTGCAGGAAAACCCCCTAAATCTTACACCCTCTTCTCCTCTGACTCCATCTTTCATTCATGAGTGGTGATTCACCTTTGTCTCTTATTATTTTTTCTTCCATGGATGGATTTACAGCACCCAGTCAGCATGGAAACTACCTCTCACATAAATGTCATTGCTCCATGGAGACAAAACCAAAAAGATCATAAAGTTACAGCAAATCTGTGCCAGCCTCACTGTTGAGTTACATGTAAGTGATTTGCTTAAAGCTTTGTTGAGTGTTTGGCTTTGTGGCTTTGGCTCTGCCTCTTCCTTTGCTGCTGATTAGCACGTTAATGGGTGGCAGTTGGCATAAAGATCCCTCTAACACATCACAACTGGAGACCTTGTTCCACTTGAGGAAAATAATGTTCCTTGCAGGTTATCAACAGGCAATGTTTCATATTTATCAGCTTGGCAACAGCAGGTAATATGAGGACCTGAAGAGTCCTCGGTGGTAGCATATAATAAAGTAAAATTAAGTAATTTTCTAAGTTATTCAGAATATCACAATATCTTAAATAATAATAATAATAAAGAAGTAGAGTGGTTGCACTGAGCAGTCAGTCTGTAGTGTTAGACAGGAAATGTGGAATAATACTTTACCCCACTAGCACACTGTTAATTATGAGCCAACCAAAAATAAAACCATCACAAAACCACGATGCTTTGTGCAGCTGCTTGCATATCTTTCTGGAATAGCATGAGGAAGCACAAGATATCCCAGGGCAGAGAAAAATACAAGTGCAGAAATCTGTTTCACTGATATAATGGCACTAAATTAAATCTGGAAGTTACACTTGGGAAATTCAAACACCCACAGAAGGAATTCACTGCTGGATCATCTGAACAGTGCTCAGCATCCCTTGCTTATCCCACACGGTAACATACAGGGAAAAGGAAATGGACAGGAGCAACAAGCATGCACAGTAGGGAAGGATGGAGTTAGTAAGGGCTCTCCAGCATATATCAGATAACAGACAGCCTGTGGAAGGCATTGGTCTGTCTGGTCCTTTCTGTCTGGTCCTTTACACCACAAATAAAATCTTCGAAATTGTGTGGATATGTCCTGTTGAGGACACTGGCCAACAGACAGCCAGGTCCAGCTTCACCAGAATCTGCAAAAACTTCTGTGCTCCAGACTCATTTGGGACAAAGTTGTGAGGTGCAATGCCAGGGATACACCATCTGTTTTCTTGTGCTATTTAAAAAGCACACAAAGAAAGGGGAAAAGAAGGCCCAGATACGAGAAAACAGTTCTTCACCCAGGGCTTATTGATCCAGAGGGGATGCAGGTCTGCTGCTGTAGCAGAAGAATTCACACACTTCTGTGCTTTTTGTAGTGTCTAACATGGCAGCAGAAATGGGAGAGAAAGATTTTGAGGAAAGTTATTTTCCAAAAAGTTATTTGAAGCCTTACAGGTTTCAAATTCTTCCTGTTTCTGCCTCAAGAGGAAAGAGTATTTGTGCAGGTTTCAAGTCTCACAGCATAAGACGATTCAGGGAAAAGTATTTGGAGTTTTGGCTTTTGGCTCATAACTCCCCTAAAATTTACACTTTTCCAATTTGTTCTTCTCTTTCAGGAACACTATGTTCAGTTCAGTACCTAAAACCCTGGGGTTTGGCTGGAAAATATTAGACCAATCTCTGGTAAGTCTCAGCATCTAAGATCATCTGAATATTTTAAAAGTATGTCTTGAAATTGGTTTGGAATATGAATATTTTAACAAATGTTTTGAATAGTAAGAACAGGGTCCCCCAGTATTAAACACATAACAGGCTTTTATATAAAAAATTTTAGGAGGCAGGAATGCTGCACATGCTTAAGAAAGGAACTGAAGGAAACACCCAGAAGCCCATTCTCTGGCAGTTAAGGAGCAGACTTAACATATCATTAAGCATAAATTGAGCCTGAGAATTAGATCTGTGGTTACCCATTATTTGGTGCTAATGAGAAGCATAAGTTAAAAAAGAATAGTATTTCTTAATAAAGGAAAAATATCATCACAATCATTGTTTCTTATTTTAGCATAAGAAAACATAGTAGTTTCATGTTGCAGTTACATTATTTGAAGCAACTGAAATGTCGTGGTATTTCTCTATAGAACATAGTTAATACACACCTAATAAACCAAGAATGTTGGATCTTGTACTGATTTTATCTTCAGAACACAAGAACTTTAGACATACAAATCTTGAAACCATAAGTAGTCACTAGCTTTCAGAGTTGAGAGTTTTATGGAATATTGCTTGTTTTCATTGAAAAGGTCACTTCTCACCTCACTGCTGCTGCTGTGGCTGCAGTTCTAAGGAGCTCTGAACACCATATTCTGAAGCCTTTGAGTGTCATTAGACAGGACTAAGCATTCCTTAGACTTCTACTGTCTATATTGAGTCTCTGCTCCTTCCCACACTTCAAAATCTTTTGCTCCATGAGGAGGCACTGATCTTCATGGCTGATGGAAGTGCCCAGGGCTCTTGGCTTGGAGAAGGATCCCCAGTAGCAAAGGACAGCTTGGTACAATAGCTGTGGGTGGGTAGGAAAGAAGAAAAATACACGCAAGCTACACACGGCTGGTACATAACCAGGAACTTGGCAGGGGGTTAGAGGTGGTGCAGTGAGGGATTCAGGGCACTGTACACGTTTGTGACACTGCTGTCACAAGAGATGCTTCCAGGAGAGGCAGTTGCTCTTCACCTGCCAAGGCCCCGTAGCTGCTGGTTCCACTTTGCACCTGTTCACTCCCCTTGTGCCGTGTACCCGCAGCCCCGCAGACGATCATTGCACAGCAGGATCTGCCCGCACTGATCCAGGAGCGGGTCACTGGTGCCGGTGATGAGGCAAGGGGGTGTGGCAGGAGAGAGCGGCTCTTCCCCAAACAGCAGCAGCACCCTGCAGCAGTCACAGATCTGCTGCCGAGTGCAACAAGCAGAGACCTAAACCCCGAATAAACATGTTCAGACATTTTTATTTTCAGTGTGCTGGAGCTGAACAAAGCACTTAAGGACTACCGGGCAAGCAGTGAATGCCCCAGCCAAAACAATTTCCTCTGTTTTCCATAACCTTTTCAGCTGCAAAAAGTAATGAGAACTACTTGGCTACTGGCATTTTCAGGTACATTTATTCAGTCTTCCAGAACCAAATGGTTTAGCTGGATGCTGGAATATCAGAGTGAAAGTCTCTTCATCCATTAGTGCTCTGAGACCAGTTGCACTGGGCTTCTGCTTCCATTGGGAACTCCTGTAATAACTCACATTTTTCAAGTCCGTGTTTAAACTCATAGGAAAAAGCACACTTGACTCACTCCTGGAGGATGCTGTGTGGCCCTGAGCACCTCATCTGTGAGTCAAGAGTGCTTTTGTCAGAGAGCTGTAAGCAGAGGGTGCCCGATGCTGCCCCTGTACGTACTGGTATATCAGATTTTCAGAATCCCTGCTATGAATGGCTCCAACCAATATCAGAATTAGGACTTGAGTCTTAACTACATATTGTAATCCTTCTGAATTAGTCACTTTTCTGGTTTCTGTGCTTTATTTTCTCAAGTAACTGGTAGCATATATTTAATTACTTGCACTGTGGATATCCATCAAGGTCTGGGCCAGAAGGTCTGTTTGGTACTGCATAGTCTCTTTCCCCACACTCCTTTTTCTAGCTTTTCCAGCGTGTTACAAAAGTTGACAGAGAAAGGACTGTGGGGTTTTTATAAACCCACTGAGTTAGGATTTTTTGGGAAGAGGGAAAATAGAGTTAATTGAAGTACTCTTATACTAAGGAGTAATATTTTTATCACCAATATTTGATGCATCTACCACTATTAATGTACCAAAGTCCCATAATTTACAGGGAATGTAGAATTACAGTAATTTTTCATTATTTCACTACATCATATATTTATTCAAAACTTCCTACCCATCCAGGGACATCATAAGTACCTACTTGAAACTCAAAAGCACCTAAGTGACTCACATGAACAGCCAGAAGGAGAGATGCCCTGGGACATGCACAGGATGCAGGTGTTTCACTGCAGTTGACTTTGGTGGCATTGGCACCGAGATGCCTCAAAACACCCTTAGGTGCTTCCCCGTGTCCTTCCTGTCTCAAAAACTCATCTGTGTGGGTGATGGGATGGTGGGAAATCAGGGGAAGATAAAGTTTCTCTAGGAGCTTGAAAAGTAGGATGTGAACACTTCCTTTAAAGGGTACTTTGATTGTTTTCCTGTGCCACAGTCTCCCCAGTCTTCAACAGGACTGAGTGGTTGTAGATGTGCTGTGGTGGTAGCATTTAGCAGTCAAGTACTGTCTGTTCCAAATTACTTTGCTCCTAAACCCAGTTATGGTTGCTAAGTGACAAAAACCTAATTGTCTCTCATGACTTTGACTAAGCCAAACATTTAAAAGCAAGAGAGTGAAATGCTGTCAATGATGCAGCTCTCCTGCTGCCCATATAACAAACCAGGTTTGGTACTAATCTGTTTTCTAGAGCAGGCAAAGGTGTTTGTTCGCTGTTCTTCTCCAGTAACTTTATTATTCCTGAGAGTATTATAGAGAATTACATTAATTGCTATGGTAATCATAACAGGAAGCAATTACTTTCATCAACTAGCAATTACTTCACCTTCCCAAATTTGTTTGTGACCACACCTGGCCTTAATCCCAGATTTATAACAACATTTTTTCTGAAAATTAAAAAAGAAAAGATTTTGCTGCTCTTTGGTGAGAGGGCACGAAAATCTGCATTTTAGGGATCTTATCCATGGTCAACCCCAAAGGACATAAACAGATACTTAAAAATCTCATGGCTTTTGTAAGCATCTCATCGTGTTGTCAGGGGTGGCTCAGGACTGCTTTTAGTTGTGGTTGGTGGCTTGGTGTAGACAAAAATACAAAATACCAGGGAAAAGGATTGAGTCCATGTAAAAACTGGGAATAGCTTGGATTTGCTTAAAGTAATCTATAATGTTGTTCTTACTTTCCTATCTAAGGACCTAAGAAGGCACCTATGTGAATATAGATTTAGGAGAAGAAATTACAAGACTTATGTTTGCTCTGTTAACTTATGATCGTTACTATGCAAACTGATGGAACACTGTGGCATTAACAGTACTAAAATGTTACAGAATGCCTCACAAAGATATTAAATTATATCTAAAGACCAAAGTCCATAAGTTAATAATGTGTATGGTACCTTTTCTCTGCATTTCTCTTGTTTTTTTAAAGCAATGTCTTTTACCCAGTACTTCATAAACTGTCTTAGGGTTTTTTTAATCCACTGTGTCTGACCTTGACTGAAAACTTTAGTTGATAAACAGCTCCAGTGGTGTTTGGCTATTCACAGTAACATTCCTCAACACCACTAATATTCATTAAACCCAGCAGAATGAGAACTCCCCAACTGCTAATTACCAAGGTGCTGTGCTGTTCACGGAAGTAAACTGAAAAATATTTAGTCCTTGTTTTTACTTGGAAAGATGGATGGCAATTCCTGGTCTGTCTGTGCTCTCCAGTGCAAGACCAGCCCTGGAAAATACCCAGGGATATGTTAGCAAGGGATGTTTCTGTCTAGCCAGGATGGAGGTGGAGGATCAATAAGAGCTGATGCCCTGTTTCCCACCTACCTTCCACATTGAGAATGTTCTTCAGGGACTTCAGAGCACTACAGTCCATTGCTGGAGGCTGGAGTCAGCACAGCAGGCTAAGGAAAACAACTGGAAACTCCTGGTAAGTTAGCTCTACTAAAGCCTGCTTGGTAGCCCAGGTTCAGTTTGCCATGACACAAGGACATCCCAAATCCATAAGCTGTGTCTCATCCTTGTAGCAGCTGTATTTTCTCTGGAGAAAGAGCTCTACAGTGTTCTATAATGTTGATGTTTTTCACTGCTGCTTATTTCTAGTGCAACAATTGATGGTCCTGGGCCTGATAATCAGAATAAGTGGTTTCCCTGGGGTTTTGCTGGCTGAGAACATTTGCTGAGCCCTGAACAGCACAACTCATACACAGCATGTTAAGGCCATGTTTGCTTTTAATCTCTGCTTCACTCTGTGTGCCAGCAGTTTGGAGGAATAATTGACATTACCTTGTTATCTAATGCTCTGCCTACACTCTTTGATGAGCAGACATGATCTCCCCCTGTGTTTGCAGGGAAAATGCCATCTCCAAACAATGAGGTGGCACAGCCCTGACTCTGCTGATAGCAGCATGTGCCCAGCTTCAGGACTGTCCTGTATGGCTCACACAGGCCTGAAACACAGGCTGGGAGAGCTGGGGAGAAGAGAAAAGCAGGATGGACAGACTTAAGGAAGTTGAAGGGGAGTTTATAAAACAGACTGTAGCCTGCTTCTCCATCAAACCATGTGAATTAAGCACTTTGCTGCATCTCCAGATACCTGGATGTAATTAAAAATCTGGCGTGGTGTGAATTAATGTGATTGGAGTCAGAATTCATCTTGCTAGGTGCTTTCTTTAAATGAAATATAACCTAATTATACATAGCAATTATCAAAGAAACTGTATCATAACTCCCTTAGCATGATTCCAGAATAGGATCCCAATGGTTTAGTGTTTTGAACAGTGCTGCAAGTTTGGACACCATGTGATTTTTAAGTGATGCAAAAAGTATGTGAACTGCCATTGTACACATGTTGTCTTCCAATACCAAGTTTTCAAAGAGCAGTTCAGTTCTCCAGCTTTATTTGTATGACTTAGAAGGCTAAAGGACTGAAATAAAACAGCTTTTCCAAGAAAGGCCTGTAATTAAATCTTGATATTCAGCCACTAAAGAATTCCCTGATGGCTGAATGAAAAAAAAAGAGTGTTGAGGGATATTAATGAGGGGCTAAGCCATATCTGCCTTCACCTTCCAAATTAGAAGCAGTCAGAATTAGTCGAGAAAAAAATTGCTTCTGTGTAATGTGTAAAGTCTGGATACTGCCACTGCCTTGTGCACACTGAGAACTGCTCTCCAGTTGCTTCCCTGAATAGACCAGGCCACTGGCTCTTGGTACCCAAATTCTCCAGGTTTAGTTGGATTTTTAACCAACGTTGTGGTTTTCACCAAGACCAAATAAAGAACTTTAAGCACAAATGATACTGTACCTGCTATTGTAGGGCAAGTATTGTAGGGCTATTTTATTCTGGAATTTATAAAAGCAGCTCTAATTAACAGGTTTTTAATGGACTTGCCAGATTATGTACAGACCATGTGCAGTCCTCCTGTGGAACTGACCCAGGACCCTCCAAAGACAGAGACTGAGATGTTGCAAGTTATGTAAAAACGTGACCATCTTGAATGTTGAGCATAAAAGTCTTATCCAAAGGCACAAGAAGGTTTATGGTACTGGATGACTCCACCCACAGAACTAACATCTGAGTATGATTCTTTCAGATCATCCAGAATCTTACTGGAAGAAGAAAGCATATAATTTCAGTAGCCAAACAGTATAAATTATAATGAATTATCCTTTGAACGAGTTACTGATCCTTGATGAGTATATTTATGTTTTGGGAATATGGGAATTTTAAAATGTTTCCTAAGTGTATATCAAGGCTCCACCAAAGTGCTTTCATCTTTATTTTATGCAATGCAAATGTAATTCACTTTTGCTATTCATATTCCGAGTTTAAGTGAATAAGAAAACAACTTAGACTTTTGAAATTGATAGAATTAGCATGAAGAGCAATAGACATCTTTCTTTTGGCACCATGGGAAAGCTGCAACAACCATTTCTTGAAAGAAAAGACATAAATGCTATTAATCTAAATTACAAGGGAGCAGATGCAGAGGCTGGCTAACAAATCATAGCTTTATAAAATAAAAGCATCCTTTTATGCTTATGAGCATTAGTGATACTGAGATAGTTAAGAACACATTAAGAAGCTTAAGAACAAGTTCACTATTCCAGTTTCTTTAGCATGATCTCTGTGACTTTTATTTGTTTCATCATGTCCATGTGGTAACTTTATTATACAACCCTGCTCCCAGTCTCTTCTGGGTCCCCTTGTCTTACACCTTCTTTTGACACAAGGCTGGCACCAGTACAGCACTTAAGCAGTGTGTCCTCCATCCCTCTCTCCCATCACAGCCCCTGGGTTTCTACCACCACTCACCTT
Organism: Calyptomena viridis; assembly: GCA_013390005.1. Classification (NCBI taxonomy): domain Eukaryota; kingdom Metazoa; phylum Chordata; class Aves; order Passeriformes; family Eurylaimidae; genus Calyptomena; species Calyptomena viridis. Next base: position 32,924 of record WEIV01030466.1, read on the forward strand.
CTGTGCTTCTCCCCGGTCTGAAAGCACATTTGACTGATTTTCCTATCAGTAATGAGGTTGGGTAAGAGGATCACTGAGTGCTTTGCTATGGTTTGTGTCCCAGGAGCTTACACAGATCTGGGAGGAGACTTCTCTCAACAAGAGATCCACTGACAGTCTCCTTTTCAGCCACATTTGTCCTTAGACTTGTTGATTCGGGTTTTTGTGATCACTTCCATGAGCTGGCCTGATGGAGCTGTCAGCCTCAGTGGTCTTTTAATTCTCTGTATTTCCCCCGGAATACTTTTTAAATCACACTGTTCACCAGGGAGACAGTAGAACACTGGAGAGGTTTTGCCTGTCACTTCTCTGCAGCAGAGAACAGCCCTGGCATGTGCAGGTGCTGCCCCTCTCCCCATGTGCTCCCCAGCTCCCTTCACCTGCCTTCCAGCCATGAAGAAGTAAATGCAAGTGAGAAAAAAGGGTGGAATCATATAATGTTCACGTTTTTTTTTAAAAAAAACACCTTAAAATAAGAGCTAGGCTAATTTTAAGTTTACATTAGCCATAACCCCCCACCTAAACCATTTCTCCCAACCTAAATCCTGCTGGACAAGCAAAATAGTTACAACACTGCAAATACGTGTCAAAGGCAGCGTCTGCCCCAGCATCAGATGTGGACTATAACATGTGGCTTTCCATTCTGGAGTCCTCTGAGAGTCCTGCCAGGCAATTGCAGTTAACAACTGCTGCTACAATTAGTCTCTCGTTTTAAAAAGACCTCAGGTTGGTAGCAATGGTGTTAATTGACAGGAGCCCCTTGCAGCCTGCAGTTCTAGTTCAGGATTGCTATGGATTGTCACATGAAAGGAGCACTGGATAGGAGTAGGGTTCTGCATATGTTTCTCTTGTTAAAAGCAAAAGCCAGTCAAGGGAAATAACAGCCCAACAGGTGTTTCATACTGCACTGTAGACTGGTGGAACAGAGGATGTTCTTTCAAACTGGTAATTGAGGAAGGACGAGGACAAATGTAAACTTTTGAGCAGCATGTATTCATTTCAAACATCAGGATTGCTGAATTTCCACCCTGAACCATGCAAAGGTTCATTTCAATGCAGCAGTACCTCAGCATGCCCACTACCAGGTGCTTTGAGGGAAGGAGCTTAAGCAAAACAGCAGTAGATGGCTAAGGAGGAATAACAATGTGCCAGTGAGGGAGGGAAGTTTCTTTAATCTTCCTGGATTTGTCCTGAAAGCAAGAATTCTTGCTTATGTGTTGTAAAACCAAGCAGATCTTTTAAAAGCAAAGCAAAACAGATACAGCTGCAAAGGGTACATTTGTCTCACCTTGTTTTAACTACCTAAAAATTAGCTGGTTTCAGCTACTTGTCCACACTTCTTCTGTAGCCAGTGGAAATAACAGACAGCAACCAGCACTTGTCAGTTCATCCTGGCCCAGAGGAGAGATTTCATCCTGTAGCAACATGTGTTCCTGCATTTGCTGTCAGAAGGGAACCAGGTTGCTCTCTGGGAGCAGAGACCAGCTTTTCAGATATTTATTTATAGGCAAGTGAGATGAATCCCAAAGTCCAGACTCTGTGATGTGCTTACCATTAGCAATAAGTAAACACTGAAAAGCAGAGAGATCCTTAAAGGGTTTTGTCTATCTCTCACAAATGTTTATGGAAAATATCAAATGTAGGTCAACTCATATTTGGATTAATATACTGTATTGATCCCAGCCCAGCAGAAAAACAGACAAGTGAACATCTAGTGATACTGAGATGAGTAAGCAAGGATCCAAAGCTGCTGGTGACTTTGCCTCAGGATGGTCCCTTTGCTCCTACTGTTCTCCAACAAAGCCATCAAACCTCGCAGGGTATGAGGAGGGAGGTGACTCTGGTACATGAGACTGAGAGGAGTAAGGGGGAGGCATCTAAAGTTTAGTTACAAGTTAAAGTTTAGTTACACCCCAGCAGAGCTGTGAGATGCCATCACTGCATGGAATCTCAGAATCATTTAGGTTGGGAAAGACCTTTATGGTCATTGGGTCCAACTCTTAACCCAGGACTGCCAAGCTCACCTCTGAACCATGTCTCTAAGTGCCACATCTACATGTCTTTAGTGAAACTCTGTTGCATAAGGAAGTCCCTCAGGCTCAGAAAAGTTGAAATGTTCAGACAACTGTAGATTACTATTTTAGTGGAAGATAATTCAGGCACTGCATTGATTAAATGGTTTTTATTCCCTAGTCTGAATGGAGGAAATGCACTAAATCATTCATTCATTTCTGAAACACATGCTAAAAAAAAAAAAAACAGAAGAAAACCTGTTAACTTACTTGGAACATGAAAAGTCAAGAGAAACTTGGTTTTTAAGAATTGCTGTTATCCTTTACTGTGAAATGTTTCTCTGCTTATCTGGAAATGCTTTGAACATGTCAGAAGTTTGTGCTGCCTTAAGGAGTGGTTATGAAATTCAAAGAGCGTGTAAAGAGCAATGTAATGGTCTGATCAAGAAAGAACATTTGTCTTCTGACAGTCACATTCTGACCACGTTGATCAGAGCAAAGCTGTCCTGCTTCACTGAGTTTCTTTTACCAGCTCTTGTCCATGGCAAATGGACGTTTTGTTTTATAGCTGCACATTACACTTACTCTTCCACACCCTCTGCAGTTTTCACTGCTTCTTCTTGGTGATTATTCCTCTCAAAAGGAAAAGATCAAGAAAATTAAAGTACAGCATTCACCATGAATCCTTCCTTCTTTTCTTTTAGGACATTTCTGACATGCAAATGTTGAGAAAAATAAATGGTTCAATACTCATTAAGATAGCTGTCTGTGTCAGGGTTAATCAGATTCCATCAGGTAGCCAGATATTCCTAGAGAGAAAATCTTTGTTAATAATAAAGACATCTGCCTTGGATTTTGTAGTATACAGTCCAGATTGTTAGCTGACGTGGGCTTTCTTCCCAGCCAGATTTCACTCTTGCATTTAAAATACATTCAGAGAGCTTGTCTTTTCTGGAGGCTGAAATCTGACTTGGAGCACAATCTGATTCCCTTAGGTCAAACACTGGATCTGAGTAACATTGTGGGGGGGGATCAGCATCCACTGTATAGTTTATGGACTCCTACTGAAACTATCAGTTTGGCTGCAATAATTCAAAATTTGAAGCGTGCAAATTATTGTCTGAAACCCAGAATGAAAATGGGCCATGGCTTTAGCATAAAGCCTCATCTCAAACGGGCAGCATCTTGAACAAGGGTAACCACAGGAGGCTGTTGTGATGTAGAGGGATGCAGGGAAGAGGTGCCTGTGCAGAGGGCTCAGCCACTCCAGCCAGCAGTTATGTGGGAATTAGTCTCTCGAGTAAACCGACTCTTAAATGTCTGTGGGATTTCCACGGAAGGGAAATTCAAATTCTCATCTGCATAAGCAGGAATAAAGCCACCTCCCCTTGACTGAAGGCCGCATCCCGCAGAATGCTATTACCAAGTTGTTATTTCTGGAAAAGAAGAGCAAATTGGGTTTCACAGCCTGATTTTAGTCTCATACGTGTTTTCAATTTCCCGAACTAGGGATTTTTGATTTGCAAGGACCTTTGCACAAAGTTCTCATTTTCCCCTTGCACCTTTGCTGCCATTCCCAGCTGGGTGCTGGTGCATCATTCAGACACTGTCTGTGATTATGGCCCAGCAACATTTCGAAGAGAAGCGTGGCAATTATCTGTGTCAGACTGTGATACAGTATAAAAAGGCTATTTCTGTTAGACTATTCCAACTGAAGTACTTGTGCACTGCCCATGCCAGCAGCCTCAGCTACAAGTGAAGGTAAACTGTTCCCAAAGCAAACACCAAGGTGTTCTGGACAGGTGTAACAACACAACCACCAGCTGTGCTTTGAGAGGGACCAGGCAAAAAGACTTCAAGATGGACAAAAGAGAAGTCCTGATGGTACTGATGGTGCATCAAAGGCCTGTGGAAATGGGGATTAGTTACATTATTAGTTGCAAAGGTGGACCCAGTTGCAAACTGAGGTGGTTTGCAGCTCCTGCCATTGCTCCAACACACTCCAGGATTTTGTGTGCTCCAATTCTGTGTGCTCCATTGCCAGATCAGGATTTTACAGGTCTCCTGGGCCTCCCCTTTTTGCCAGGAGCCGTGAGGCGAGGTCATTCCTTGGATCTGTTCTGGCAGGAGCCTGGGAGGCGGAGGGCTCAGCCCATCAAACAGGGTGTGCCACTGCTCAGCTCTGCTCTTCACCCACAGCCTCGCTGCCACCCCCTGGGCTAATTTGCTGGAAACCTCAGTGATTCTTCTCACATCTCATTTTTTTCTGTGTTTATTACTATACTTGTGTTTTCCAAATGTCAGCCCACATGGACACATGCAGCATATTTAATTTGGACATATTCTCAGAGCTTCTTTGCTTCAGGCAGAACTTGTTCAAATGAGTAAAAAAGTAAATTTAATTCTTTGAATCTTAGAGGGTTGTTTTGTTAGCCACAGACATCATTCAAAGCAAACATTTTTAATTAGTGACTCTCTAGCAGTCACGTTACCTTTCTCACTTGCCTTACTTTGAGGACAGCTAATTTCTGTGTTTATCTGGTTGAGCTGGGATGTTCATGGCATGCTAATGAAGAGAGAGAGAACAATAATGATGCTCAGCACTTACACAGCACTTATTCCATTTTTACTGCATAAATATTAACTGATGAATCTTCACAAAAGCCCCAAGGAATAGATTAATACTATTACATTTCTATTTAGGGAAACAGAAGCAGAGGTGAAAGACTGTGAAAAGGAAACAGAAGTGCACAAATGTACTTTTCTAAGCTTTTTATAACTTATGGAAGAGGCGTGCAGATGTTGTTTATAAATCTGATTACAGTTTATATTTAGGTGTTACAGGAATATTAAATCTTATCTTCCTCTGGCTTTACTGGGAACCTGACAAACGAGGAGCAGAAACATCTTTAGAGTTTAACCAAAAGATGAGAAAGTTAAAACATCAGGGAGCACTTTTCTTCCAAATGTTTTATTTCAATAGGCATTAAAGATAGTAAAGACTTGGAAACAGAATGAATAAAAGTCACTTATCTCATTTAGGCTCTGCTCCCTGCCAGGCTGCTTCCTTCAGCAGAGCTCATCCTGCTCCCCATGCACTGTCCTGCTGCAGGCCTGTCTGGGGAGCTTTAGGGTCAGGTGCAGGACCCCACACCACAGTCCTTGCACCCATCTTTTGAACCTAAAATGAACAAGAAAAAAAACACCTGGTTTTGGACAGATGATAATCACTGCCTGTTCTATCATCCAGCCTTTGAAAAACTCTCCAGTAGTTTTTTAGTAACATTGAATATATTTAGTCCCAAAGAGCAGAAATTAATCTCTTCAGCAATTTAGACACTTCATTCTATGGTAGCATTACTATCCTTGAAGAAACACAATATATAAATTATTTTTATAACTCATATTCCTTGAAAGATGCATTTGTCCTTTCAAAACAGAGACATTATGCTCTCAAAATCCATTTTTAATTGGAAAGCTTCCCACTGTCTCCATGCAGGTGTGAATGTTTTCTGATTACTGCTAATCAAACTTCAGGGTTGATGCATTTTCTATTCAAGGGAGAGCAGGATAAACTTATGTTAATGGAAGAGAGGAAGCAATGTTGGTTTCAGGGATTAAAACAGAGGGGTTTACTTTGACTTCCATTGAGTTTGCAGAGAGGGAGCAAGAATTTATTTTAGACAGAGCACATTCAATTAGATGCAATGTTTTTATATGCAGAGTATATAATGAAGAATGTGTTTACATCCTTCCTCTGCCAGCTGAGCTATGAGTGTCACCGTGTGAGTTTGTCTCCCCTCTGTATGAAGAGTGGTGCTGCAGCATTTTGGGGTTTGGTTTGGGAAGAGCACAGCTGCACCTGGGGCCAAACAAGCAGCACAGAGCAGTGAGGGTGAGCCTGGCGTGTTTTGTCGAAGCACACAGTTAAAAATGTCATTGGTGGAGAGGAACCAGAGCTCAGGACAGACTGAAGAAAACAAAGCACATAATTTTTGGTTAGTTTAGCTTGGTTTTAACAAGCTTTTCAGGATTTTATTCCAAAGTACCACAAGCTAAAACTAACTTAGAATTTCCAAAGCTGAAGGTGGTGCTGCATTGTGCTCTGCTAATCAACCTGTGTTTGTACTCCATGTTCATTGGAGGAGCCTCATGAGTACAGATTTTTCTCCCCTGAGCCTTTTCTCTGAGATACAGCAAATGTACAAGCATTACTTTGACATCATAGGTAAACCTGAATTCCTCAAATCTCCCCTTAATAAACACCTTGTGTTCTTTAGTTAACATATTTCTACTCACTTTCTCTCAGGGCTGCCGTGTTACTTTATACATCATGTACCGTGAGAAACAGTGGTTATGCTCACACCTCTGTAGAGTTGTGGCTTCCACCTCATTGTGGATTTGGCAGTGAGTCTCTGCTGGTGGTTTTGGTGCCTGAATTAGGTAAGTGCCTTTTCTCTGTTCACTTTCCTCTCTCCACCTCACTATTGCTCCTGTAGTCCTGCTGCCACAGACATTTAAGGTTCATAATGCAATGTATAACCAGAGCCACTTTGACAGTTCATTTTCAGTAAGAAAAAAATGTTGCAGTTAATTCCTTTTAGTGGCTTTTGCCACTCTGTGATGAGCAGCTGTTTGGAGGAGGCTGAAACTATGCAAATGTGCACTCATTGACCTAGAGCCAGGGTAGTGTGTGCCAGTTGTGGACTCCTGTCATGGCTGCTGCTGCCTTCTTTGACAGAGTTTTTCCTCAGACCAGCTTAATGCTTTGCACTTTTTGGTTCTCAAAGGAAAACCGTGAAATTACTGGCAGTGATGTCCCAATAAATTTTCATTTCAGTAAATTAAACTACAAGTCATTGCAAGACAAAGAGGCTGTTAGTGACTCACGCTGTTTCTTTGGGTATTGTTGGGGGTTTTTTTTATTTTACCAAGGACACCTGCACAAAGCAATGCACTTAAAATTGTTCATTTGACTGAACTGGCCCCGTTCAATCTCCTGGCAATCAGAGGAACCACAAACTCCATTAATGTAATTTCGCGTTTTTAAGTGAGAAAATGCAAGTGTGTACTGTGTCATTATGCACAAATTGAACCTTACTGCATCTTCTGCTCACTCCAGACCGTTCACAGGCAAAAATCTTTCTAAACCTTTCTCTTCTTTGCAGACCTCCAGGTACTTTTGGGAAAAGTGCCTCCACAGCAGGGCACAGGGTTTCCAGGGGTCAGTAAGGGCAGGTGAATGGGACTGATCTCTTGTATGAGCCCACCAGCTTTTGAGAGACAGGCTTAAGGCAGAGATTATAACACATTGAAAACCATGGGATGCTAGTATGAGAACATAGTTGTCTCATCCCTTTGCTTTTTAGTGGAAGTTGCTCCCACTAAATATATATGAACATATTGATTTATCTTTTGAGTCAATGATAAAATGTGTTTCTGCAGCTTTGCCCTTCATTAGGCTGCATTTGTTACTGGTGTCAATAAATCATGATGTTGAGCTAAATGGAAACTCTGGTCTGTTACCTCTGTGCTCCAACTGGTCTGTCACATCCACACTGGCCTGTTGCATCCAAGGGGATGAGCTCATGGTTGGAGATGCTCCCTAGGAGCACTGCTGTACTTGGGAGGCCCATGGAGTTACAGAGATCCTGGCAATCCTTCCTAGTGTCTGCTGGAGTTACCAAGCCAGCACTAGGAGTTTTAAATTGTGAGGTCTGAGACATGAGGGATGCAGTGAATGTTAATTCTGTTGTATGTGTGACTGAAGCTTTTCTGAGGAAGGTGATAAGGCAGCACTGGCCTGATAAGGGCAGCTCAGAGTTTTAATGGAAAAAGGAAATGGCAGACTGTGCAAGTGGGATCTGGTGTTTTATTCCTTGAAAATCTAAGAGAATTGTGCCAGTGAAAGTGGTTTGAGGCCTTCTGCTAAATGAGGTGCTTGAAAGGAAATGAGCTGAGTCAGGTCACACCAGGAGCCTTTTTACTGAGCTGGGTGGGTGGGCGAGTTCTGTTTTCACATGTTCCTCACTGAGCTCCTTCTAATTTCCTTTGTCTGAAATGGGAGTTTTTGGCTGAAAAAATGATATCTGAAGCCATCTTTGCAAAGGACAGTGTATTCTTCTGTGTTCCATCTCATCAAACAAACCTTCAGAGGCACATTTGCCAGATTAGGACTGGAAAACCATCTCAGGCTGCTTAGTCAGATCAACAGCTTTGGCTTTTTAGCTTTGCTTCCCAGGCAGGTGACAGAGCAGGGCTGTTTGTGCCATAGATCCTCTTTTCTGGGGAACTGAGCCACAGCTTTCATTTTCCAGTATAAGTATTTTAAATAAAATCAGGATTTAGTGCACTTTATAGCACCTCTACTAAGACCTAAACTGGGAGCAGCAGGTTTCCACTATTTGCCTTTCCTCTAATTCCAGGTATTATTCAGCTGGCTGGGACTTCTGACACAATCTTTGTACTGGTGTGAAAGTCCTGACAAATCACATAGCAGGTAAATCTCTTTTCTTATCAATAAATAAAGAAAGCAGTTAATTTGTAGCATGCTATTGCAATTACAGTACTAACCATAAAACTGAAGAGCAGTTACACTTTGACACAGTTGAAAGATAAATCTGGGATGATCCTTATCACAAGTATAAGAAGCTACTCTCATTTATTCTGCCTCTCTCCCATTGCAATGAACTGCATTTTTACACTGACCCTTTGCTTGTTATCTTTTCTGATGCTGAGGAACCATATCTTGTCCGCACTTCCCAGAATACTGATCCTCACCTGGTTGTAGACAATACCCTACTGTAGTCAACTTGAACTAAATAGGTGCTCAAACAAAGAAGGGATTCCCTTAGGTTGCCAGGGCTCTATATCTGTGCTCCTGGGTTGCTCTTGCATATTGTTCTTTTACTACAATCATTCACTGTATTCATGGTGGTTGAGGAAAGCATGAGTTTTCTGCTGGGAAGACCAGTAAACACAGGAAAAAATTGCCTGTAACAACTGTGAAGCCTCTGGTAGAGGTTAAGCAGGGCAAAAAGCTCTCAGGGATGATATACAGAGATAATTCTGGCTTGGGACAGAGAGATAGACTGCATAACCACAAGGGCCCTTCTAGCTCAATTTGCCCAGGTTTCTATCTGGCACATACATTATTAATCTGTATATTAGTGTCCCATGGTGGTGCATTTTAATATCACTCATCCTGCAAGAAGATTTGATTTCACCAGGAGAACATTCATACAAAATTAGCTTTTGCTGTCTGCAAGAATGAAAAGAGTATGACTTTTGCATCTAAATATAATGAAGTTTCCATGACAGAAAACTGGTGAGCAGTGGCTGATGTTCTGGAGAGCAGGGAGGGTGTGTTGCTGTGCCCTGAACAGGGCTGGGACAGGCTTCAGGTGGTGCCTCTTGAACAAACCAGGAAAAGCAGAGCCCCAGGTCAATCATAAAGGATTGGACCACTGGGAAATAGCTACATTTGCAAAACAGACAGAGAGAGGCTTTGCAGAAATATAATTGTGAGTTTAGTTTGTTTTGTGGGAAGTTAAAAGCTGTCATGGTCTGGGCTGGTTGCCTGACTCAATGGACCCACTCACTGGACCCCCAGCACTTCCATGCTGTTGGATTCAGGCCAGTTCTTGGATTACAGCTCCTGGGTGCCAAAGTGAAGGAGAACCCTAACACTTTTTGTGCAGTGAGACCCTACACTTTAACCTCTTTGGCCTCCAAAAAGAGAGGTTTCAGCCCTCATGTCTTCCCAACAAGAAATGCAAAGCAGGTCACACAGGCTCAGCAAACCTACCTGCTAATCACCTTCCCCGTGTTCCTGAGCTAGGCAGGAACACTGCAAATTCCTGTAAAACAGCTAAACCCTGAGTGCAGCTCCTGCATCAATGCCTCCCGTGTTCCTCCTCCCCAGGCTGCCTTCTCTATCTCTGAGCCTTTCTGGGGGCCAGGCCAGCAGCCCTGCTTACAGAGGTGGGATTGAGCAGCCTGTGCACCACGCATGTCCCTGAATTCTCAGATCTGCTATTTGTATCTGGTATGGTCACCACAGAAAACTTGAGGAAAAAATAATAAAAGCAGTAGAGCCTTTCTGTATTTGCGACTTTTCCTCTTTTTCTCCCAATACACATTAGTGTTATCAGTATTTACTTTTGTTGTGCCTCAGGATTTGGTGTTTATAGATCACCTAAAGTCCTTACCAGGTTTCCAGCTACCTAATATACAACTCTTCATTCACTCACCACATTTATTGCCTCATTTTCTCAACTTATGCTTGTGATATGATGGTTTGTGTTCATCTGAGGGACCTGTGTTCTTGCTTTCCTCCTCTGCTCCTCTCATTACACTGGTCTCCAGTTTCCACAGAAATTTCAAGCCTTACCTTGCCCTCTGAATCACGGTCCCTTTGTTGCATTTCATGACTGCAGAAGGACATTAGTTTGCTCCAGGCACTTAAGTAGAGAAAAAGAGGTATTTGATTCCCTCTGCGTAAGAGTATTTTAAATGAGAGGAGACTCAGACTATGGAGGGACTACAGGGAGCAGGTTATTGTGCAAAGGTCACTGTGTGGAGATTAATGAAACGGAGTTTCATGAAGCACTTAATGGGAAATGAAGGCAGGACCTTGAGGTCTCCAGAGGAGACGAGACTATTCTGATTCCTCTAATGCAAAAGCAACAACGTCCCTAATACAGAAAGCCAGGAAGATTAAGAGACACTGATTAGAGCTCCCAGGCATTAGCTGTGTCTGCTGTGACCTGCCCCTCCTGTCAGCATGAGGCTGCCTGTGCATGTTGTGCCTCATGATGTGCTGCTGCTGCATGTGGCTATAAATACATGCTTGTGGCTGGAGCAGATGAAGGTAGTGTGTGCTGCTCCTGTGCAGGAAGGCAGAGAAACAAGACCCAAAGCTCACCTCCTGTCAGCACTTCTCTGGCAAGACAGTGGCCAGCAGAAATACAGAGATGACCTGGAGCAGCACCTGGAAGGGAAGGGTGCAGCAAGGCAAAATCACTTGATTCAGTGGTATCATGTGGAGCTGTTGCCTACCAGAAACCAGTCCAGTTGTGTTCCCTGTGCTCCTGCAGGAATGAAGCTAAAACAGAGCAATGTTTTCATCCCGTGCCCAAATGCCAATTATTAGAGGCCAGCACTGGTAGCCAAGGGAACAGTCCTTCCACAGGAAAATAAGAAAAGCACAGCTGAGCAGCATGTAGAGAGGACAGCCACAAAAGGCTCATTCCATCATGAGAATATTTCGGTTTTGTTGTGGGTCTGGGGCTGGGCTTTTCTTAAATATAGTTGTCTAGTTCTAATCTTTTATCCATTCAGAGCACTCAGACTGCCTGCAATCTAAAGTGCTGGGGCACTCTTCAGCCTTTAATGGGTTCTGGAAACGCTTCAAACTGCTACTGCAATCCCATCAAGTAAATGCACAGCTGGGTCTGAACTCAAAAACTTGTTCGGTTTCCAGAACTCAGACCTGTGTGTGTGTGTCTGTGTGTCTGTGCATGGCTGTTCAGCCCTGGCTACAGATGGCAAGTGAAGAAGCTCATGAGGAAACACTACATTTCTGTCTCAACCTTCACCTCCTCTGCCCCACAGGGGTTTAAACCTGGCCATTACTTAATAAATGCACATCAACAGCCATGTGTTGGTGCCATAGGGGCATATTCCAGTGGGGTTCCACTCTCTATGTATTGTAGAGGAATTAACAGAGGAGATCCTGAATTGTGAAAGATTTCTGTTTCAGGTTGTCCAGACACCTTGCAGATTTCTGACAGCTAATTTGATCTGATTTGGGATTATATTCCAGAAAACATCTGAATATGCCATAATCTGGATCTGGTTCCTTCATTAAATGAGCAAAATAGGCTTTGGATTGCGGTGATTTCCTTTAGGAACACACATAGCTGGGACCAGGCTCTGGGAATCATCATCTGTTTATCTCCAGAGTTAACAAGGTAATCCAGCACTTCTAAGGAGTCCCAGCAGGCTCCCTGCTGCACACAGTGTTACTGGAGCTCTTGCTGCACTCTGGAGACATTAGGAAAGAAAGCGGTTTGTTCTGATCCTTTCCTGGGGCCAAGGGGTGCTTCAATGGCCAAATTGAATTACTTGTCCTTTTCTTTTACTGACTGAGCACCAAGAAAAAGTAGAATTCACTTTCAATTAGTTAATCAGATTAATCATTTTGTACAAGGACAAGTAAGTTCTAGCTAGAAAGTATTCCTCTGCTGTGCAGTTTATTCCTCATCATTTTTGTTGTGAACTTGCCTCTCTTTTCAGACTCTATGGTATTTTGATCCTGTTTTTCTTCACCAGCTCTGCTGTGAACTATCTTCTTGGAGTGTTTGGGTCCAGCAGTTCTGTAAAGCAATCGCATAGGTCCCAGGTGAGGGAAGCTGATGCTTGATGAGCTGCAGAAAATGTGCAGAGTCTCTTTGGTTTTAACTCTATTCATGGGCTGAGTAGTGCTGCACACAGCGAGTTCTAACAAGAACCAGCATTTATGTTTGTCACTTATGAGTTCAAGCCTTGAAGCACAGAGAGTCCTCAATCAATTCCTCCACACATTCATCTGATCAATTTGCAGTGGCAGGACAAAGGCAGAGAAATAACCCATATCCCAGACTGCACAAGGACCTTTCCGAAAGAAAATATTCAGGCATTAAACCTCAATGTAATTAGTTTTCAGGGTTGTACCTGCTTCTCAGTCTCACAGTATCTCCGGTTCAGCCTAGTGAACAGAGGCTGAATCAAAAGGCCTTATGCATCAAAAGATGTTTACTAACTTTCTTTTTGTCACCCTGTGTATGTCCCCAGCAACATTAACGCCTTTTTAGAGTACTAACCGAGGAGTGAGCAGCCTGAAGCACCAGCAGTGTGGGCAGCGGGCTCCTCACCACCAGGTGTCCTGGCTTGCCTCTCCTTGCCTTTGTCCCACGTCGTGTGTGTGATGCTGGCATTGCACTCTGACAAAGGACCTTGCCTGTGGCTCTCCAGAGGGCAACGTTTCCACTGGTGCTTTTAAGATACAAAACCTTTCCACAATTTGGCTCCAAGCTCTCATCGATTATTGCAATGTGTCAGCTTGTGGGATGACAGCAAGTGTTCTGGGTCAGTACTGCAAAATGCTGAGGGGAAGTACTCACTGAAATCAAGTGCAGGTTATTTATTTATTCAAATCATAGACCAAAAACCGTTCCTTGACATTGTTTCCCAAAGATTATAATGGGGAAAATAGGATATATATAATATTTCCAGGGCTTTGCTGTGGTATAAATATAACCTTAGGTTGCAACTTGTAACTGCACAGTGCCTAAGACAAAATCATCCTGCATTTTGAAGGATTAAATGCTTTACATTCTTGCCTAAAGATCACTAGGATACCGGTACTGCATAAGAACATAGTCTCTACCACAGACTTTAGAGTAACACACACATCAGGATGACATTAGATTAGGTAAAGAAGTTCATAGAGGATTAGAATCGATCACTTGACATCACCCATCTCCTATCATTTATAGGACTATATTAACTAGCTGTTAATTTGTGTTGCAGTTTAAGCCATCAGTGGATCAGCATTGTCACTACAGTGTGATAGTTTGATCTGGAAGTGTCCAGAGCCTGCTGTGGGAGCAGTGAACAGAGCAGTCAGCAAACATCACACTCAGGCGTTTCATGCTGCAGTACACAAGAAAACACAAATTATCAGGCCAAGTACACTGCAGAGATGTTTTGGTTAACTGTTAAAGGGTGTGGGAAGTTTTTGCTGTTTGCTGTAACAAAGCCTTTGTGCTGCTCCTATAGAAACCCTCACTTGTATTGAATTTGTTCACATATTGTGTGGCTTTTTTAACTGTGTCAGTCCTTGGCATCCCCTGGGTTCTGAGGAACATGTAAAACTTACAAAACCTAGCAGAAAAAAACTTAGAATAAGCTTGGGCTTTCCAAAAACATCTAGAGCTTTTTGCCTGAAATGATATCTAATCTCTCTGAGGGCCTGTGTCTGTTCCTGAACACTGGTTGTGTGAGTTGTGTGTGAGCTGCCAGTCTGAGGCAGGTTTGGGTCCCTGTGACAGTGAGTGTCACTCTATCTCAGCCTCACTGACAAGCAACAATCTATATATTGCCCTTGTACCAATTGCAGAACAAATAAGTAAAACCATGCTGCAGAGCAAATGCTTCACTTAAGAAGGCACAGAAAATAACTCCCCTGAAGGTAACTCAGTAAGGCTGCTGGTGGTGTTGACAGTGTCACAGCTGCTTATTTTCTCTTCAGCAGTTATTGATAACACTTGTGCTGAGGTGGCTATCACATCCTTCTGGAATAACACCCCATCAGTACTATCTCAATAACATTCGAAGGCCAGTTTCCCATCTCAGTGTTTCTTGGCTTGTAAAGAATTGACAAGTCCTTGCCATGCTAAACATCATTTGGAGAATAATCAGTTTGGGCCCCATTGTGTGACCTGCAGTGAGTCAATAGTCATTCAGTGCCCTGTAGTCCTTTCCTGAACTATAGAGATAATCCAGGTTTCCTTCTCAGGAGTTTGCAGAAAAGGTTGTTGCAAAGCAGTACGAGTTTCCTGGGCAGGAAGCTCTATAGGAACATGGTGTGCTTCCAGTGGCTGGAGAGCTGGAAGGAAACCAGCCCACTTCTTTCCAGTGTTTTTTGGGAGACAATGAAATGCTCGAGCCATTACCAGGCCTCCAAACAGAGGAGGAACTTCTAACATAAATTCAGGTTATCCTCATCTTCAAGTTATGAAATTACATCATGGCCAAACAATTAACATTTTTCTTTGATGGCTTTCTTACCTCAACTCCTTATGGAATGGCTCTGTGAGCTGAAAAGGACTCTGATTTTTGTGATTCACTGGGTGAAGTGCACGAGAGTGCTGTGGGTGACAAATGCTGGATAAACATGCAGGGTTTTCATCTTTCTTTCTCAGCTTTTACCAGAAGCCTCTCAGTTGCTAAGAAAAACTCTCCAGGGTACATTTAAAGCACTGTACTTCAGTTTTGCACAGACAATGAGATCTTACAGAGACCTCCCACCATACTCATGAATTGGAGCATATGCATGTATCACAAATGTGCTGTTCACAAAGCCTCATCTGAAATCACCACTCCAAAGTGGACTACATTTTATAATTCCATAGCACACAAATTTCTTACCAGCCAATTAGGGGGAAAAGGATTACAAAAATATTTTTAAAGTATTACAAAACCATATTATGGTATTACAAATAAGACTAGGGGAAAAAAAGTGTGTCTGTAAGAAGTATAAAATATTTGGAATGAAAATAGCAATGGTAGTTGTAACTAGTGCTAGGAGTAGAAGGCAATAACATCAAATCAGAAATATGTGGTATAGTCTGAAATTAGTGTAGTTAGTGGTTATTGTGTTTGCTGCAAATGTGGATACTGAAAAATGAAAGCACTGGGAGGCTACAGGTACAGCAAATCAAATCAGACATCGAAAATTTGGCACAGAATTGATCCTTAAAGCCTTATGAGTCTCGGAGAAATCTGTTTTGTGGGGATTCTGGGCCATACTGCTGATACAGTGTCTAGAAAACCAGAGCAGGGTATCAGTGTTTACTACTGAAATATGTAGTAGTGACTTTGTGCAATCCCAAATCCAAGACTGTGGATCTCTGGATCCGGGGTGTCATTATGGGTGCACACAAATGGCCCAATATCAGGACCTGAACTGAACCTCTGGGTGTTACCCCAGCACAAATTACTGCAGTAATGATACAACTGGATATATTGCTTTTCTAATCTTGTTTCTTGCTGGCCATGACTCCCTTTCCTCCTTCTCTCTTCTTGCCTCACCTCCCCAAAAGACCAACCCTGAGCAGAACTGTATTGCTCCGAGGTGTGCTGGATGAAATGCTGGGAAGCACAAAGGAAGGAGGAATTCTTCCTTCTCCATCTACCAAAGGAGAAAAAGAGCTACTTGGGAGTTCTCTCTCACATGATGAGTGAAAAATTGCCAACAGAATGAATTTCTTTCTGTAGTGAACACAATGTTTGTGTCCTAACAAGAAACACTCTTATTTTGGTGTCTTGGTGTGGTGATGACACTTACACAGTCCCCCAGAGCATCCCCCTGGGTGGGTGTGTACAGCCACAAGAACTCCCTTCACACATACACTGCAGAGAGGAGTTGTACTGACTGCTGAATGACAGAAAGCTGCAAAACTTAGAGCAACACAGAAACAGAACCAACAGAGTAAGTCTGTTTTTCTGTTTCCACAGTGTCATGTGGCTTCTTCACCCAACAGCATCCTTTGTCCAGAGTTAATCCAAGTGACACTTAATGACACAACATGATGTGGTGCCAGTGTGGTTTAATGTCAGTACAAAGCCAGCACTCCACTGGCCATCTTTCCACAGCTGCAGAAAGTATCCTGCAGGGAATGCTCTCATCATTTACAGCCCTGTATTCACAAGTCTGTTTAATTAATTACAGTTGGTCACCATTCCTTCTAAAGTATATTGCTGCTTTATTAACGGAGCTTGGCTCTGAGCTTAGATCAATGCAAACAAATGAAAGGGAAAGCAGACAGTGGTTTAGGAGCTGTGAAGCTGAGATAAATTCTTTTATTTCTTAGAAAACCCACCGATCCTGAAGAGATCACAGGTTCTTCCATATTTCCAAGCATGCTATTGTGACCACATGTCTGCCACTCTTTCTTTACAACCTCAAAGGCTTTGAAGAAAGTTTTCTTCCCGGGAGAACATAAAATTTAGCCTTTGTAACATCAGGTAAAAAGACAGAGCAAGAAGATATCGGCCTTTTGGTAATACCCTGATAATACCAAGGCAAGATGGGGTTATAAGCCAAGACTTTCAGGGCAGTTTTCACCTCTTAACATATTTTGATTATGTCTCCTGAGCATAATTTTGGGATTGAGAATAGACTGCTATTTGTAGAGTCCATACTCTGCTACAGACTGCATTAACCACATATCATTTGTCATACACTGAAATGAGACTGAGGGTTTTTTTTCGGTGCTTTGTCACTTTGGAGGAAAAACAGTCATATAAGAGAGGACCATACCCATCTAATGCACCTGTTACAGCATCATCAATATGTGTTCAGAGGCAGCCTGGAAACACAAAAGAGCCTTCCTTAACTTGGATTTGCCTTTTCAACCAGTGGTATAAAATGGGTTGATACTTCATGAATTTACTTTATTCACACTTGACAGCTTTTAGGAAAATGGCTCATTTTATACTTAAATTCTGCAAGTCTGCAAGTTCTCAAGTGCTATGAAAAAGCCTCCCCACAGCATGCTCTTTATATGTGGCTTTAATTATCTGAAACGCATGTCACTGTTACTGAGGATATTCCCAGGTGCCTGTTTGCTGTGTTGCTTGGAAGTTCCTGGGAGGATTCACCGACAATCATTAGTCCTGGTGGGAGAAAGCCTGCTCTGGTGCTCGGACTGAGGATCTGAACGAGCCACTCTGAGTCAGGGAGCATTACAAGTTCAAGAAAAAAGATCAAGGCTTAAAATGTCACTCAATTCTCCAATGCCTTGACCCACCAGTAATTGCTTACTTCTGAACATATGGCTTCCAACCTGTTTTATTACCAGTGTTGCACTTCACAGAGGTAGCATTTACCTACCTTTCCTAAGTTAAACAAATGCCCAGAATAGCAAAGAATCAGCCAAAGTGTATTCCTCTAAGAGCTTTACTTTTGTGAACTGTCACAGAATATTAACTGCTAACAGAAAAATTACTTTCACTTTTGTCCCCACTGTTACTTGTTTTTCCAGGCTGCTGAATACAAGAGCCACAGCCTTACTCCAGTGTGCAATAATGTTTTCAGACACTGCCATCTGTTGTTATGGTGTGTCCATGTCACTGCTGCACTGTCCCACTGGGGTGCCTATTCCAGCAGGAAGCAGATCCAAGAATTATATTGAAAGCACAGTTAAGTTGGAAGAACTGCTTAAATTCATACATGCAGTGAGATTCTAACAGTTCTGCTTTTAATTGGCCAAATTAGTCTTTCTTTTAATCCCACTTCACTTATTTCAATAGGAAGTGTGTATCTTTATTCAGACCACTCAGTAAATTTAGAGCAAGACATACATGCACACACATCACAAACTTCTCATGTATTTATACACAGCAAAATTAGAAAGGATCCTGTCAATGCATTAATTCATTTACATACACTGACCTGCTTATTTAGACAGCTGTTCCAGAATCTGCATGTTTAGAGTTTGGCTATAATTAAGCTATGGATTCGAGTCCAAGATCTGATCAATGAGCACCTTTTCCCTAAATCTGTGTTATCCAGAAAATGTTTCAGAAGCTGTCAGGAAAGTAAAACAATTCATCTATGATGGATAGGGGGTGATCCCCTGCTGGGAGAGCAAGTCTAAAGCACTCAGGCATGGTCACAAACCAGCTGGCAACCGGAGAAAGTAAGGGAGCTGGGAACTGGCCTAGACCTATGCTATTACAGATGAGTATCCCTGCCTTGCAGCTGCTCACCACCCAAGTGTGCAGCTCTCAAAGTTCCACAACTGCTATGTGTGAGAGATGGCACAGTTCTGACTGCCCAAGCTGGGATTACCTGCAACTGTGACTTTTTTGTGTGTTAGAACTGGTCTGAGCACAAGAAGCACTGGATGCAAGAGAGAACCTTTGTACTTGAGATCATGGGGACAAACTTCCAAAAGAAGTTTTTGGCTTTCTTAAAAAAGAGGAAGGATCTAAGCAATACACTTAAAAGAACCTGTGCATTCAAGAACGTAGAAAGGCACAGGAGAGTTAGTAGTTTATTGCATCCACAAAAATATAAGTTTATTTGTATATCCAAATACAGGATATTTAAGTGAAAACTACGCTTGTTAAATAACAAGTTCACTTGGCATTTAATAAAACTGCAGTCTTAATAACTGCAGCTGACAGTTTTACTCCCCAAACACTAATGAACTTGAAGCTTCTTTCTGTTCTTTATGCAACTGTTTTGCCCTGTTTTTCAAATCCTCTGCCTTAGCATCGTTCTTCTCAACACCATCTCCCAGCTTGTACATGCGACTGGCATTGGCACAAGCCCAGACGTGCCCCNTAAATTTAGAGCAAGACATACATGCACACACATCACAAACTTCTCATGTATTTATACACAGCAAAATTAGAAAGGATCCTGTCAATGCATTAATTCATTTACATACACTGACCTGCTTATTTAGACAGCTGTTCCAGAATCTGCATGTTTAGAGTTTGGCTATAATTAAGCTATGGATTCGAGTCCAAGATCTGATCAATGAGCACCTTTTCCCTAAATCTGTGTTATACAGAAAATGTTTCAGAAGCTGTCAGGAAAGTAAAACAATTCATCTATGATGGATAGGGGGTGATCCCCTGCTGGGAGAGCAAGTCTAAAGCACTCAGGCATGGTCACAAACCAGCTGGCAACCGGAGAAAGTAAGGGAGCTGGGAACTGGCCTAGACCTATGCTATTACAGATGAGTATCCCTGCCTTGCAGCTGCTCACCACCCAAGTGTGCAGCTCTCAAAGTTCCACAACTGCTATGTGTGAGAGATGGCACAGTTCTGACTGCCCAAGCTGGGATTACCTGCAACTGTGACTTTTTTGTGTGTTAGAACTGGTCTGAGCACAAGAAGCACTGGATGCAAGAGAGAACCTTTGTACTTGAGATCATGGGGACAAACTTCCAAAAGAAGTTTTTGGCTTTCTTAAAAAAGAGGAAGGATCTAAGCAATACACTTAAAAGAACCTGTGCATTCAAGAACGTAGAAAGGCACAGGAGAGTTAGTAGTTTATTGCATCCACAAAAATATAAGTTTATTTGTATATCCAAATACAGGATATTTAAGTGAAAACTACGCTTGTTAAATAACAAGTTCACTTGGCATTTAATAAAACTGCAGTCTTAATAACTGCAGCTGACAGTTTTACTCCCCAAACACTAATGAACTTGAAGCTTCTTTCTGTTCTTTATGCAACTGTTTTGCCCTGTTTTTCAAATCCTCTGCCTTAGCATCGTTCTTCTCAACACCATCTCCCAGCTTGTACATGCGACTGGCGTTGGCACAAGCCCAGACATGCCCCAGCTCACACCCCTTCAGTGAGTACTTCAAGGCATGGCTCATGTCCTTGGGGACCCCAGGTGCTCCTTGCAGGTACATTACACCGAGGTTGAAGCAGCTGGGGGCAAAATTGCCATCACAGGCTTTTGTGTAATAGTCTCTAGCCACCACGGGGTCAGGCCTATTGTCATTTACCCTGCCATCGTGGGCCAACAGCCCCACACTGTGACAGGCGTTTATCGACTTCTTCCCACCTTTCTCACATGACTTCATAAAAGAGTTGTAGGCAGCTTTCAAATCCACTTCGAGTCCACCTGTCAGCCAAGAAAGCAAAACATTTCTGTAAGGACTCACTAAAACAAATGGGAGCTCTCTGCTTTGCAGGACACTTCCCACTGGAAATAGAGCACCCCTCACTTCAGGACTTTAGAGACGCCATCGTTGTCTCAGTGACAAAGGTTTTGCTAATGCAAACCTTACGAAACTTACGAAACTCTCCTCCTAAAAGGAGTGGAGCACAAGAGCACCTGTAACCAAAAAATAACCCAAACCAACAAAACACTCTTTCCACTATTATATCCATGGATTTCTTAATAGCTTACATTAGGCAAACATTATTTTGCCAGTATACCTACACATACACCGAGATTGTTACTAGTTTTGAACTACAGTAGAAATATTGTTCCTTACTAGTACTGTCATTTGAAAGATTTCCCACTAATTTAACTACTTCCCATTACTGTACCAGCTGTACATGTGGGGCTGACTTGGGGACTAAGGTAAGTAGTGTTATCAGTCTGTGACCTTCTTACTTTCTCTAAAAGAGAACAGTGACTATAAAAAATCCAAATATTAAGAACTGAACAAACAGCAACATTAGGCACTGGTTATACTTACTGCTTATACAGCTGTAACTATATAAAAAAATAATAGATGTGATTCTTCAGAAGGAAGCAATTTAAGGTTTTTCACCCTTCTCCTGCCTTTATGAGGTGGTTGCTCCTTCAAGGTCAGGAGGACACGGAGGTGTTCCGCTGGTCAGGTATTGGAATAGTTGCCCAGGGAGTCACCAGGTGTCTGGATCTGGCGCTGGGTGATGTGGTTTAGGGGTTACAATGGCAGTGCTGGGTGGACGGCTGGACTCGATGACCTCAAAGGCGTCTTCCAACCTTGGTGACCCTATTCTCCGATTCCAGGCATCCAGCACCTTTACAAAAGCAAGAGCCCTCCCGGCTCACCTTTGCCGAGGGCCTGGTAGACCCCCAGCTTGTAGCAGCTCTCGCTGTGCCCGTGCGCCTCGCAGTTGTCCCGCAACACCCGCGCCGCCGCCACGAAGTCCTTCCTCACGGCGTCCAGGTAGTCGGCGAAGCGCTGGCAGCCTGCGCGGTACGGGAGAGCGGGATGAGGCTCCCGCCGGCCCCGCCGCGGCGCCCGGGGGCGGGTCCCTTACCTTCCGGGTCCTTCTCCTTGAAGCACTGGTAGCTGTACTCGACGTGCAGGTTCTCCAGGTACGCCCGCACCTCCTCCTCGTCCGCGAAGTTGATAAACCCGGCCATGACCGCGCCGGGGCACGGAGGGATCGCGGCGGCCGCTCCCGCGAGCGTTCGATGCGGGGCCGCCCCTTCCTGGGCCGTTCCTGCCGTCCCTTCCCGGGCCGCCCCTTCCCGGGCTGCTCCTCCCGCCCC
>WEIV01030466.1:58602-84287 GCA_013390005.1 Calyptomena viridis
AGCCCGGCACAGCCGTCTGTCCGTGCCCCCCGGCCCGCGGGCGCTCCAGGGCTCCGGCTGCACCTCTCCCTCTGGGAATTGCTTTGTCCGGGGGCTCTCTGCGGGAAGCGTGGGCCTTGCTGGGCTCTTCCAGCGCGGAGCTGCCAAAGGAACAGCCTTTCCCTGCTCCAGACAGGCCGGAGCAGAACATATGGGAGCTGTTTGGATTGCCCGTCTGCTCCAGACATGAGTGTGCATGTTTACTTTTAAGGGACTAGCAGGAGCTTCCTGGGTGATCTAGTCTTACCCCTCGTCATTAAAAGCCTAATTTCAGACAGTCGCGTAATAAAGTTATTTATCATTATTTTTAAAGTAGGTGCTTTTCGTACCTGCTGTTCTAATCAGTGAACTAGGGCAGAACTTAATTATTTAACTGTGTGCTGATGTCTAAGGTTATGGCAAAAATTCCAATTCGTGGCATTTCTGTGCACCTTTGCTGCTGTGCTGGCACTGTGCTCCTCCTTAATGACTTCTTTTCCTTCTATAGTTTGTGTTCCTTGTGCTGTATTTATATATCTCACCTTTTGATCTGGTAGGCTGAGAAAGCTGGTCTTATTTCTTATTCTCAACACGCTTTCCTCCCTCTCCCCCGCCCCCGAGCATTCTAGTAGCTGTTATGTTTAAACTCAAATGATGCAGGTATCTCTTAACCTGAATAGCACCCTGAGATCTCCGAGTGTCTTGAAAATGATCTGATTATTTCCTTTTCTTTTCTGGATGCTTCTCCTCACACCTCCTTTGGCTGTTCCACGTTGTCTTTTTGTGCCTCAACAAACCATTCAGGTTCTTCTCTCCCCTCATTTCTAACTGATGAACTTGGACCTGAAGTTCTTCAGATTAATCTTGAAATACATGGCCTTACTATGTTCTAATCTGGCACTATTTAATTTTAGACCTCTCGTGATCTCTGCCAACTTCGTATCACTAGCAACTTCAATCCCATTGTACAAGAATGGTTGGTATTAAATCTGAGTTTTGAGCATAATCCTTCCTTGAGTCTGGTTAATAAATTGCCTGCATCTGTTTTATTCCATATAACTCAATTTAAGTAGGATGATCATAAAGCTTTCTTAGTATCATAAATCATGGAACTGTTTATTTTTCACTACTGTTCCTTTAATATCACTGAGAAGAATTTTGATGGCTGTTGCTTGAGTTGCTGTTTTACTCAAATACTGACGGATTCTTTATTAAATAAAAAAAAAAATAAAATTTAAATGCTGTGTTATGGTTGACACACTTTTATAGTGTCTCATTAGAATATTAGAACCAGAAAGTGAAGTGAGCTGAAAACAAATGCCAGGTTTGTTTTCAAGCTGGTATTCAAAAGCACAGCTAGAGGAAGGAACCACTTAAATTCTGACCTTCTGAGAGTTTAAATACAACTTTAACTGGGCAATGTTCTCTTTAGACAAAGAGAAGTTGAGAAAAGGAATGTCACCAACTCACATGAAAGGTTTACAGACTGACTTCAGGCTGTTCTATTTCAGTAGCAGACAGTCTAGGAGATTGTTTTCATGGTGCTTGTCAAGGGACTTTATTAGATTCAGATATAAATGTTTTGCCTCTCTGCCCAGGTTACCTCAGGAGCCTTTGATAGGGGTGTTTCCTCCACCTTTTGGCAGCAAATTGAAGAAACATTACAAATGTCTTCTGTAACTGGTATAAGAGGAGTTAATAAAAATGGTACTGTGTTGTTTGCAAGTTTAATTGATCCCTGCTTGTGATTTTTGTCCCTTTATTATATGGAGATGCCCTGTAGAAACTTTTAAAGTGATTACATAAAAATTCAAACAGTATTTCCAAGTGACAGATTGGCCACTTAGAGGTACTGGTTGAAAAAATAGTTTTCTGAGTCATCTGTTAGTGGCCTATCTGCAGGGCTAAAAATTCTCATTGAAATTTGCTCTCTGATATATAAAAGTGTTTCAGCTTTTCTGGCAGAAGTGATGGAATGGTGCCAGAAGGACTGAGGAGAGCCAGTTCTCTGGTTTTGTCATATTTGAGCATCAAATTAGAAACACGAGATCTAATGGGAGATGAGGATGTCTTTGCTTCAGTGGGAAGGATTTTCATATACCTTTGAGTAAGGTTTCTTTGAGTTGTCAGCTGTCATAGAAGTCCTGGGTGTATGTATTGATTTCAAGTTTAAAAGAAAATTTTCCCATTTCGTATAAAAAAAGTACTGCTTTAAAATAATTGGTTGGGTTTTTTTCTCTTTAGAAGTACTTTCAGGTATTGAACATTATAAAGAAACAAAAGACTCT
This sequence comes from Calyptomena viridis, assembly GCA_013390005.1. Classification (NCBI taxonomy): domain Eukaryota; kingdom Metazoa; phylum Chordata; class Aves; order Passeriformes; family Eurylaimidae; genus Calyptomena; species Calyptomena viridis. The sequence continues at coordinate 60,909 of WEIV01030466.1, forward strand.
CACAGTTCCAAATTCTGTCCTTCCTTTCTGTATCATCTTGAGATTTGAGGCAGCCAAAATTGCTGCTTTCTGGTAATGTGAGCAAGTTGCATCACAAAGTAACTCCTGTTTCTGCAAAAACAAAATGCAATAATCAAGCTTAAAAAAAATAATAAAAATCAAGCACTTAGCAAAATTGAGTCAAAGCAGTTGGAAGTTGCATGTCACAAGCTGCAGAAAGAGCTTGCATTTGAATAATTTGGGAGCTTTTAGTTCCCAAGCCTGTACTTAAGTCTTCAGGAGCTATTAAACTGCTGTCTCTCATTGTTGTCAATAAATGATTCATTACAGATAAGCTCCATTCCATCTTTGCCCTGATGTGGTATCTCCCAGTCTTCAAATACATGCACCTTGTTTTAGAAGACTTATCTCTGTGAACTTACTTACATTTCTTCTACATAACCTTTTATGTGTTTCTGTACTGTGCTGAGCATATTAGGCAAATGAAGCAAAAGAAGTTAAATGACCTGGGAGAGAAAGGTGAAATTATCCAGAACTTTCAGTATAAAAGGGAAGCTACCAATTTTTCCTACAGATGAGATCTGGCAACAGTTGATGCTGTTATTTTCAATATTGTCTGGGGGAGTATGTACCAGTCACTTGGCCTTCTTTTGTGTGGTGCTGGGGATGATTCACAGTGCTGCAAGTCATTCTTTATGTTGATTAATCTGTGTGGCTGAAAACAGTAGGTTATTATTAGACATGGAATAAAAAAACCCTTTGAGATTTTCATGTATTGATGTACAATGTCAAACTCTGAAGGAGAAGTTCAAGTTTGTATTCTGCCTTGTCCTTTGTACCTGGGGTTCTGCTATAGATGATTTCCAGGTGCCTGGTGTAAAAAAGAGGAACAGGATTACTGCTATAGATGTTACTTTTGGAATTAAACCGGTTCTTTCTGAGTTTCCATTTTTGATCTGAAGCTCTAACTTCAAATTGCTCCTATGTATGAAATTTATCTGTATTTCTAATGGTCCCACCCAGATCTGCTGTGAGATGTCTGGAGGTGGCTGGGGAAGGAGGTTCCCATCAGCTTGGCCAGTTGTTTATTGTGTGACCTGACTTTGCCTGGCTCTGAGGGAGATCTGCTCATGTCACATCTGCCAGACTAACAAAAAGGAACATTACAGAGTAACAGGAGCTTCACAGACAGAGGGAATGATTTGACTAAATCTCCTTGGTTTCGTTGTGTTTTTTGTATAGCAGGAGGAAGCTTCTCCTTACTCTCTACTTGATATCTGTTTGAATTTCCTGACTGCCAACCTAGAGAAGTTCTGCACAGGAAGGGAGGATGGGACGCTGTGCTTGCAGGAGCCGGGAATGTTTCCTCAAGAAGTGGCTGATCGACTGCTGCAGACGATGGCATTTCATGGTAAAAACAATTATTCCTGGGTCAGCAGTGAAAATACTTCACTGGAATGTGACACTGCAGTTCTGGTGTATTTTCTAGTAGAATCTGCTGCTGCAGCTGTTAAAACTGTGGTCATTAATCTCTTAATAGAGAATTTTTGTTATTTTTGGTGTTCCACAGTTTCAGCTGAACTTTGCATTGCCATATAGATAGTTCTGAATAGAAGGTCCTCTGTCTTGCCTTTATGATCTTGATGTCCCTTTAATTGAACATTCTTTAATCTTGTTTCAGTCACTTCAGAAAAAAATAAATGTTCGATTCTACTATTTCCAGCAACTCTCAAATATTTCAATCTCTCACAGAGCAATTCAATTTTCTTTACTGTCTGCACTTGTGATTAAACTAGAAAATAACCTTGTGATTCATTAGAATATTTTCTCATCTCTTTGAGCACTTGTATTGAAGTGGAATTATTTGCACAAAAGCAGTCAGTGTCAAGAGTAGTACTAACCCTTTGTGGTGTTCTTGCACTTGGTGTACTGGCCTCTCATGTTCTCTGTCAGCACATCTCTGAGCAGGGGGCTGCCCTTTTTTGCTTGCTTTAAGCAGGACAAAGGAAAACGTGTGTCAATAAAGCTTCTCACCATGAAAACAGTGAGTATATAAATTATCCTAGAGAAGAGACAGGAGACCCATTCCGGGAGATCCTGGAGCCTTTTGTTAAAAGATGAGATATGACACTACAAAAATTACTGTAAACACATCAAGTGCCCCTTCCTGTAGGTGCAGATTTTATTTGGGTCTTACTGTGCAAATACTGTTGTCCTAAAAAAAGACAAGCTCCAAAAAAATTAATCTTTAATATGCATTACTTTCTGACGAGTAATTCTTTGGAGTAGCCCCAAGAAATCAGATTCAAGAAAACTGCATTACCAGAAACTTCTCACTGGTGCTAGCAGTGATGTAGACAGTTCCAGACACCAAAATGTCACAAACACACAGAGTGCAGGATGGAAAAAAGTGCATGGTAGGTAAACCTACATACCAGTGTGGCAAAGATAGGCCAGTGTGACAGCCTCAATCCTTTGATGAAAAGATGAGCAAGATTTAAGAAGTAATTTAGTGATACTTTAACCGAAATATAATTATATTTCTTGCTTTTGATTTTTCTGCTGGGTACCAGTTTTTTCACCCCATATTTTTGCTTTCCTGGCAAAAGAGAAATGCCCTGACTGCTAGGTCAGAATTGCCTAAACTGTTTGCTCTTTAGAAAGGTCTGTGAATCTTAATATTCACTTGACTTTGTCACAGAGGCAACTGCTAGCTCATGACTTAAATCCAAACTGTAGTGGCAATGATGTTATTATTCAAATATATTGCATTTTTGTTTTGTTTTCTGTGTAATTATGTGTGATGATAGGAGATGAAAAACCAGGAGTGTTGGCTTTTATAGGCCTGTAGAGTGAAACCAGAAGGACGTGTTCTTCCTGCTCCTTTTCTGTGCATGCTTGTGCAACTGTACCCTTCTCATGGCTTTTTATAAATCAGTAATCCTTCTCTTGATAAGATACCATTGTATATTCAATGCTTTTTGGATAATTCTCTGCAGGGATCTAAATGTATTGTTTCAGTTGGGAAGTTCCCAGCGTGTTCCAAGAAAAAGCTACTTACGTATTTTCTTTGTACAGAGTAAAAAGATAATAATTTCAAACAAGATCATTGCATTTGCTTTTTTCATTGTTGTTTTTCTCTCCTTCCCACCCTTTCTTTGCCCTCCTCTTTCTTCTCTTTGAATCACTTCTTGGGTTTCTTTCTCACATTCAGCTTGTTTCTGAGCAACACTCCTACCTTCTTCATGAGGGCTATGTAGAACTTAATTAGCTTAATTTAGTGTATTGATCCTATTTATGAATTCAGTCAAATGCTAAATTACTGAGATAAAACAAGATAAGAGCAGGTCATTGATAGGTGGTGCAATCTTGAGGTTAATGAGACTGTGGCCGGGGAAGAATTGCACTCAGAAATGTTGAAATTCTGTTTTTTAGCACAATTCTAACCAGTTCAGTGAGAAAAGCCAGAAAATGCAGGCAGCAGTGTGGTTGTTCCTGAATCATATTCATGTTTTACTTATTGCACATTCCATGTTCTGAGCCAAACAGGTAATCTGCATATACATACGAGGAGTACATACTACTCCTTAATTTATCTGTCCTGGTCATAAAAACCTGGAATTTTCCAAAAACGGGATCAATAATCTTAAAAGCAGCATCTCAAATACAACACTTTCGGGATCAGCAGCATAATGACCCCAGACAAGCTACTTGGTAATCCATTTTCTTTGTGTTCCTAAGATCAATGTGGTGTTCTGGAACACTAATGCTGTTTTCCACCAGGGCTCCTGAACGATGGGACCGTGGGCATCTTCCGAGGGAACCAGATGCGTTTGAAACGAGCTTGTATCCGGAAAGCCAAGATCTCTGCCGTGGCCTTCCGGAAAGCCTTCTGCCATCACAAGCTGGTGGAACTGGACGCCACCGGGGTGAACGCAGACATAACAATCACAGACATTATCAGCGGGCTGGGCAGCAATAAGTGGATCCAACAGAACCTGCAATGCCTCGTGCTGAACTCACTGACTCTTTCCCTGGAGGACCCGTACGAGAGGTGTTTCAGTCAGCTGTCGGGGCTGCGCGCCCTGAGCATCACCAACGTGCTCTTCTACAACGAGGACTTGGCAGATGTCGCTTCGCTCCCGAGGCTGGAAAGTCTGGATATATCCAACACCTCCGTCACCGACATCACAGCGCTCCTCACCTGCAAGGACCGGCTCAAGTCTTTGACCATGCACCACCTGAAATGCTTGAAAATGACCACCACCCAGATCCTGGACGTTATAAGAGAACTGAAATACCTGAGTCACCTGGATATTTCGGATGACAAGCAGTTCACGTCGGACATAGCTCTGCGTTTGCTGGAGCAGAAAGACATCCTGCCTAACCTGGTGTCGCTGGACATTTCGGGCAGGAAGCACGTCACAGATAAAGCCGTGGAAGCGTTCATCCAGCAGCGGCCCACCATGCAGTTTGTAGGGCTGCTCGCCACCGACGCCGGATACTCGGAATTCCTGACGGGAGAAGGAAACCTAAAGGTTAAGTGGGGGAATTAATTCCACTGAAAAATTGTGATGTACAGGAAAAATAGGACTAATCATTTGTAACAAATGGATGTGGGTGTTTCAGGAGGAGGCTGTAGGTTCACTTTTTTAACAGGTGATTGTAATTACTGACTTTATGTCAAATACCTACTTAATTCTGATGCAAACTGCTAAATTTGCATAATACTGTTATTGTAAGAAGCACTTGCTGTCTTTCCAGTGAACCTTAGATCCTGATTTAACATATCTAAGAGAGCTGAACTTTGTCTAGTCTGAAGTCATTTAGTGGAATAATATTCTCTGGGTTGCAGCACAGTATCTCACATAAGTCAGCAGTGTGTATGAGGTGGAGGTTCAATTTGCATAAGCTTTGAGCAATTCATGATTAACACAGCAGATACAATAAAACTGAATAACTCAGCTGCTGTTGTACTCCATTACCACTGCTATTTCCTATTACAATATTTCTACCCACCTTGAAAGGTCTTCTGGTGAGGAACACGTAAGAAGCAATTACTTAGGATGAAAGACTTCCTGTTCTTAGTCCTAAATTCCTCAGCCTCTTAGGATGAGACAATGTTTGCTGAGATGCATTTATTTATCTTTTAGTGCCAGGCAACAAGACATCATTCCCTGTTCTGTAGAATATAGAAGCACTGGAGAATGAGCCTTTCCTGTCCCTACTATGAAAGGGTCAGAATTAATGAAAAAAAAAACAAACATGTTTTAGGTGTGTCAGTGGTATATCATCTTATATCTGAGTTTTGTTTTCTGCTGTGCCACGAGGATGATGGAAACTGCTGAGGGAATGAGGAAGAGTGCCTAATGTGTCCATAGTTCAGTCTCTTCTCCTCTGCAAGCTGAGTTTTGCACTTCACTTTTTCAATTCAGAATGCTCTAGTTATAGGCAAGTGAAGCAACACAGCTACTCAATTTAATATTTTTTCCCCCTGAAACTTCTGATATTTAATGGCCAAGTCTCTTGAGTATTTCCTTGTCATAGCTGATAGCAGGTGTATGAATGTTGAAATGCCTTGTTGGAGAAGGCAAGTTCCCTTTGCTGTGATGATGGACAGCACCAGGAAGTCACACCTCATGTTTGGTATAAAACAGTTCAATGTAATTCTCCTATACATGCTTCATGGAATTGTCTGTGCTATGAAAAGGCAGGAAGAAAAGAAGGTTCTGGTAATGTGAAAATCATGATGGACTTGTAGCAGTGTAGTTAGCAAAAAGCAGTTTGCAGTTTTAGGAATTTTTTAAGGTTGTCAAGAAAAAACTGTGGGCTGTGATTGTTTTTATTTCCTTTTTTTTGTGTGACCTAAATTCATTGGTAACTATACTGAAATATTCAACTGCTTAGTCTAGATACTGCTAAAGAATAAACAGGACACAGCACTCATGGAAACAGCAGAGGTAAAATATTACTGTCTTTACAGCAGTCCTGTGAAATTTGATTAAGAACTCGAGGCAGATATTACAGTTGAGAACATGAAGCCAAGTAGAAATTCTTCATGTAGGGTTTAATTGGCTGCAGAACATGTCAGTAAATATGATTGCCCTGTTCTAATCAGTGGAGAATATGAAACAAAATCCAAGTTGCTATCAGTTCTTTCAAGGCTGTAATATATTCCTGATCTCTCAAGTTTCAAAAAGTATGTGTCTGTACAGCAGAGGATGCACAGAATGTGACACTTTCGTCTATGAACATTTGCTTTCCCATATGCGACGTGTTAAGCAGAACAAGTTCTGTATCCTGCCCTAGGAATGTTAAAAACCAGTGATTGCAGCAATGGTTCATTAAATAGTAGGACTGAGGTACAAACCATCTACAGCCATTAAACTTAGTTATAAATAAATAAAATATAGTTAAATGGAAAATACAGCAGACTGGCAGTCAGTTGGTTATTGAAGGATTTGGCCAAGTCACTGCCTTTGAAACTGCAGCTTTGCACTTCTTGGGAACAACTTTTGAAAGTGAAATGATGATGCCTTGAACTAAAGGTTATTTGTGTGTTCACAGGTGTCAGGAGAAGCAAATGAAACTCAGATTTCTGAAGCACTGAAGCGTTACAGTGAACGGGCCTTCTTTGTGAGAGAAGCACTTTTTCATTTATTCAGCCTGACACATGTAATGGAAAAAACAAAGCCTGAAATTTTAAAGGTAAAATAATAGTTTTGATGATTATCGTGCATTGTTCCTGAGCTCATCCCCAAAACCCTGGTATAAATTACTTTATAAACTTTTACATTTTCGGTTGTTAAGATTAAAATTGTAATATTAGGTAAAAATTCAGAACTATTTAAACAGTAGTGATGTAGAAGATGCCCTGTAGCAGATCAGATTGATCTGGACTAATGTATAGTATCTAAATTCAGCACCATCCAAATTAACTTCGTATCATATTCAAAGTTACATGAAAAAATTTTCTTCAGATGCTGATTTCTGCATTAGATCCCATCTATAGTGGGTCAAATCAAAGGTCTGTCTAGTCTTACTCACTGGACACAACAGTGCCTTCTGCTGATGCTCACAAACAGTAATAACAAGGGGGGAACTCAGTAACAGTTCTCACCTTCCAGTGTGACAGAGAGTAAATATGGGTAGTGTTCTATATTGGGCTCTAACTTGGAGCCTAGAAACTTCCTTAGGAATCCATTCTAGGCATTGGCTTTCCATGTCTGGAACACCAGGGCTGGTTTAAATTTTGCTATGATCATAAAAGGAGAGGTAAATAGGACACATGATTTCAGTTTTTCCTGTCCTCTTTGATGTTGAGCAAGTGGCCTTGAATTTGCCAGTTTCAGTATCAAAAAGACTTTGTCAGTCAATAATCCACAAGAAAAATATTTTCCTAGATGAGTTCACAATCAACACACATAGCCAAAAACAAAATTGCTCATCACCAAACAAGCCACTAATCATTACCATTGCACTGCAGAAACTCTGTCCCACCTCATTCACTTCTGAAAGGGTTTGGTGATTTTATCCCTGTGTGTAAAGCAAACCCTGGATCTTTCTAGGGATTTCTTGCATTCCGTGCAGCCTCTCCTTGAGAGCAAGCTGCAAAGGGACTTGGAGCAGTAGAAGTTATCAGCTTTGAATCATTGAGCAGAAGGAAATGTTCCTCCTGAGAATTAAAATCACGCCAGATGGATTTCTCACTTAAGTAAGAGGGAGGCAGAAACTGGGTGCTGTGAGTCACTGCCGTGGCCTCGAGCAGCAGCGGGTTGTTCTTGGGGTACGTGTGCAAATGTGGCAGTAACCAATGTGGGCCAAACTCTTGTGTTTCAGCTGGTGGTGATTGGAATGAGAAACCACCCCCTGAACTTGCCAGTGCAGTTGGCAGCCAGTGCGTGTGTGTTTAACCTGACCAAGCAGGATCTGGCAGCAGGAATGCCCGTCCGGCTTCTGGCCGACGTCACTCACTTGCTCCTGAAGGCCATGGAGCACTTCCCAAACCATCAGCAGGTAAAAGTTTTTGTTTGCTGTGGGTTTCCCTGTCTTGTGGACCTTAACAAAAGGTTTCTCCACATCTCGTGACCTCATGGAAATATGTTTAGTGATTTACAGCAAGAAAATATTCTGAAATATGGATGTTTTTGATGAAGTAATTCTATTTCGTTTCTCACAGCTGCAGAAGAATTGTCTTCTTTCACTGTGCAGTGACAGAATCCTTCAGGATGTTCCATTTAACAGGCAAGTTTTATGTGTCAGTTAAAATGGGTTGTAGCATTGCAGAATATTTTTCTTTGTTCCTTCAGAAGCTTTGTTTCTGGTCTCAGTTTTGCTCAGTTTAAATCATTCCAGTGTGCTGAATTTACCTGGCCTGCATTATTTTAGGGCTGTTGGCCCAAATATATACCATTGAATATGTGGTATTCAGGTATTTTTTACTTCACCTGGATGTGTCTGTCACTAACTGCACGTAACAGAAGTCAGGATTTCTGTGGGAATTTCAATGGGATTGCTTTTTGAAGACATTTTTCTATTTAAATGTTTCCTCCAGATGCTTTCAAGTGTGTTGATCTGATGTTTCAGAAGATTGTGCCAAATTTTTCCTTCTTCTTTGGAAGTAATTCCTATATACTTTGATATGTAATTAGAAGTAGGAGACCCATAGCAAACAGCTTAAAGCTTACACAGGCTCATGCATAGCTGCAATTTGACTGTGTATTTCTCCTTTTTTGGTATGGGCATACTTCTTCCAGTTTCTATTGTCTGTGTACATCTTTTTTCTATTAAGACTTACAAGACTTAGGAAAATTAATTTTATTTTTAACTTCCAGGTTTGAAGCAGCCAAACTCGTTATGCAGTGGCTATGTAATCATGAAGATCAAAACATGCAAAGGATGGCTGTAGCCATAATTTCCATTCTTGCTGCAAAGGTATGGAATGTCAGCTTTGAGATGATAGGATACTATTTCTAAAGTCTAAAAAATCGTTGATATGGTTTTGTTTGTTTACAGCTTTCCACAGAGCAAACAGCTCAACTCGGTGCAGAGCTCTTCATTGTTAGGGTAAGTCAGATACTTTCCTGGCATCCCATCCTCTCCAGCTGTTCATGCTATTGGTATTCCTGAGGTACAAAGTAAACAGAAGGAGAGGGAATTCCAAGAACACATTAACCCATATTCACATGAAAGTTCTTTAGAAGGGAGAAGCCTTGAGATTTTGTGAGAGGTAATAGCAGAGCCAGTGGCAAGGAGACGTATTAGCACAGATGAAAAGAAGCCAAAGGGGAGAAACTTGACACAATTAATACAAAGTAAAATAGCAAGACATCTCCTGATTTGAAGTCCATTGTATAAGATGAAAGATGCCCAAAGGGAGAATATTTGAAGTAAATGCTTAATGCTGTCCCTGTTGTCACGGGTTCCAGAGTTCTGTGGATGGCTTTGTGCCATCTGTAATGGTGTATGTAATAACAGTGAAAACAAAGGAATTCCTCTAGCAGGCAACCATGGTCAAAGGGGAGATAAAAAGTTTAATAGTTATTTTATTTTGCATAGTTTGACCCTAAGTATATAGATCTTTCCTCTGCATACAAATGACAGCTCTGAATTACTCCAGTCAGTGCAGAAGAAGCAGAGGAGCAAATACATATTTTGCTATGCAATCATAACTGAGTTTTTTTAATTTTTTTTTTCCCCAGCAACTTCTACAAATAGTTAAACAGAAAACAAATCAGAATCTTGTAGATACCACCCTCAAGTTCACACTGAGTGCACTTTGGAACCTCACTGATGAATCTCCAACAACGTGTCGGCACTTCATTGAAAATCAAGGGCTAGAACTTTTCATGAGAGTCTTAGAGGTGAGGAGTGCAGTGGTGCTGTGCATTGTCAACACAGGCTTATAATTAACATTGTTTCAGTAATAAACATAAATGGTGACCTGTTGTTTGTCTCTTTTTTTCCGCAGTCTTTTCCATCTGAATCATCCATCCAACAGAAAGTTCTTGGACTTCTGGTGAGATGAAAAAGAAAAAAAAGAAAAGTCTGAAATGTATACTTTTAAAATTTAATTTTGAAAGGTTTTTTTTTACCTTACGTTAATCTGAAAATTCCCTAATATTTTTATGTTCTTCTTTAATCTTTATAGCTTGTATTATTCACAGTTGACATGCTTGTGGACTGTTTTATGAATTCTTCAAAAATTGTATTGAAATTGATGGTTACAGTAAATAAAAGGAGCTTGTAAGAAAGGACAGTGAGTGAGGCTTCACATGAGTCCAAATGTAAAAAGTAGGTTGAAAGTCAATGGAATTCAAAATTGTGCATTGCTGAAGTTTACTGAAATTATGTTTGAGAATGTTAAAACCAGCCTTTAATTTAATCTGCATGTTTGTGGCCTAAAATTACTTATGAGAAAACCTCTTTGTTTTAAGACAAAGTCCTGCATTAGGCTGGAAAAGTTTTCAGAGCAAAAGCAGTATTTTGGCATGTGGTGGTCACCTGGATGTATGAAGATCTCATCCAGGTGTTTATATGTGTTTCCTTAAACATAAACTTGAACTACATTGTACATCTCCCTCACACAGTGTTCCTTCTGTTGATATTTTTAATTCTTTTTCCCCCTCTTCCAGAACAACATAGCTGAAGTGAAAGAACTCCATTCTGAGTTAATGTGGAAGGACTTTATAGACCACATCAGTAAATTACTGCACAGTGTGGAGGTGGAAGTGAGCTACTTTGCAGCAGGGATCATTGCTCATTTGATATCTCGAGGGGAGCAGGCCTGGACACTGAGTCGCAGCCAGAGGACGTCTCTGCTTGAGCAGCTGGTACAGAAACGATGGTGAATTTTATCATACTCTCTTACACTCTTTTCAGTGTTTGTATTTAACAATCAGTGTTCTTGGTTCTGTGTTTTGCAGCATTCTGCCATTTTGAACTGGCCAACCCCAGAATGTGAGATGGTGGCTTACAGGTAACTACTGTCTTGAGCTAGAGTTTGGAAAATAAACTCAAATGGATTTAAAACTCGTTCCCAAAGCAGAGTGAGCTGCTAGCCAGGCATGGTTTCAGTGCAAAAACACCTATTGGCAGAAAATATGCAGTGGGTCAATTTTCCTTTTGTGGCTAAAGAAGGTTAGGGTCTCTTGTAAAATAAAAATTCATGTAGTTCTGCTGCTTTGTTAAAGATATTCAGCTGCAGGCCTAGAAGACTTAGACACAAAGATTAACCAGGAAGGTTCTATTGGCTTACACTAGGTCAGAGCTGTCTGTCCTAGGTAAGAAACTTCAGGCCCAAAAAGTACAATTAGATAATTGCTGAAGATCTAATCTTTTTCTTTTCCACTGCTTTTACTCCAGTTTTTAAGGAGCAGCAGGCATCCAAATGTTATGGTAAAAGCTTACCACATATCCACTATATGTGATTTTTGCTAGGAATTATCTTAAACTAGAGTTTTAGATGCAGCAGTCCAGTCCCTCAATGTTTATTCGTGTCTCTCCTGGTTAAGTTACAGCTGAATGAACAGACAACATGTCACCTCTGCAGTAATGATATCTAGTAGCAAAGCAAGTAGCTGTTTTTCTCTTTTTTTTTTTTTTTAATAGGTCTTTCAATCCATTTTTTCCACTACTTGGCTGTTTCATGACACCTGGTGTCCAGTTATGGGCAGTGTGGGCCATGCAGCACGTCTGCAGCAAAAATCGTATGTATTAAGATAATAATGCCCTTAAGATTCTTATTTCTTAGTTTATTGTTCACTGGCATGAAGTGGGAAAAAGTAAGAATTCCTAAGGTGTTGACTCCCAAATGTAATTTCTCCAGAGGATTAGGCCTTGACTAAATGGGGCAGGAAAAGAAAGTAGTAAAAGTTCCTTGCATCCTTTTTATTTACTGGAAATTTACAGTTAGATGCATAGTATTCATTCCAGAATGTGGAGGTATTAAGAGTAACTACTTTTTTGTTTGCACAGATGTTTTTATTCAGAAGTGTAAACACTAATAATGAGCAACAGCTTTCTTTTGAATTAGGAACAATGACTAACAGGTAGCAGTGTCTTACTGTTAGAGCAGAAGCAGCAGGTGATCCTGCCCTAATCCCCTTTCTGCAGTAACTTGCTGTGACATAAAGGTCACTTTCTTAATCCATCTTTCCCATCTGCAAGATGAGAACACCAATGGCTGGTTTGTAAAATGATTTGAGAGCATTTCATGAAATGCACAAGTGTTGGGAAAGGAAATAAATCTCCCAATCATATCTAAATGTAAGAGTGGACAAACCTGCCTGGCTTTTAATGCTTTTTTTTGTTGTTGCTTTTGACATAAATTTTTGATGTGAATGTGTGTGTATAAAGCAGCTTCCCTCTAAAGTATTAGAAGTATTTTCTGTGCCAGTTTTTAATCTTCTTGACAGCAGTACTATCTAGGCTTTTTTGTCCCTGTCCCATAAATCACTGTTTCTGCAGTGATAAGACATCTATTCAGGACCAGCCAATAACATGACATAATGTATAACTGCACACAGAATACTGTTTGCTGCTCTTTATAGAGCTCATAAATATAATGAGCCACTGTTCCCAGGTACTGTCCAGAAATCTGAGGGCTTTCCACATTGAAGTAGGACTGTTCTGACAAAGTTGTTTTACTGATCATACTCTGGATAACAGATTTTAAGACTCTGAAATTCGTTTTTGTCCCTCAGTCCTGTTAACTTAGTATTGTCCTATTTGTTCTATTTATTTTTAGTGTTTATTGTGTGCTGCCTTGACCTCTAAGCTTCCAACATGCCACAGAGGTTTATCCTAAAGTATTCGTGATATGAGTACATGACAGAATTCCTGAAGTTTAGTTAGTTCTAATGGTAGTTGATGCCAGAAGCTTCTGGAAAAAGTAGCAGAGAAGCCAAACATTTGGTAGCAAATGTAACAACCTACTCTTGAGGAAAAATTGTTTAATTCTGAAATACGAAGATTTATTTTGGAGGAAAATCTTCAGCTTTTGGTGCTTGGCTCCAGGAAGGTTTTTTTCTCCTAGAGAGGAAATACATTTTATTTTGATTCCCTCTTATAGGTGAGGGTGGAAATTAGTCTGGAATTAATGTGGGGTTTTATTTTTTCTTGTTTATTTTTTTCTCCTTTTGCTGTTCCTATATCATATTCCCCTCAATGAGCTAACTTAGCTAAAATATTAGTAGCACTGCAGTAAATGTGATCCCCAGTGAAATGCTCAATGTCAGCACTTAAACAACTCTGGTGTTGCATCACTGAGATGAACATTGAAATTGGGCCTGTCTGAGGTAATGCCCTGTGGGTTGCATTACGGTCATCCTGACCTTTCCATGACAACTCCTGGAGTTTGCACATTACATTCACCATACAGCTCTTTTTATAGCTGTGCCCTGCTCTTAATAACACTGGAGCTGGTGGAGGTGTGCTTTCAACTTTGAAATGAACAGCGAAAGAGGAAGAAACCCTGGAAAGGCATTTGTAGCAACTTAAAACTAGTTAGAGGCCACTATCATTAGCATTTGGCAAACTGTATTTGAAGGAACTAGTTTGTGTTCACTCCATGAGCCTGTACACATGATGTGGTGTATCTGATACCATTTTTTGCTGTTTGTACCGAGGTTTTTGGTAAAGGTGGTATTTTTACCTGGATACTCATAGACACTACAGTACTTCTGATTCCCATTCATTACAGTTTGTGTATGTTCATTTAAAATGTCTGCAGAGGAGATGGGGGAACAGGGAATGCTGTGCATATTACAGGCATCTTCCAGTCAGCTGAGACAGACTTGGTAACAGACCTGATTACAGTCAGATTCCTGTCCAAATAACTCTGTTGATATGTTGTCACTTCTTGTCACCAGTGCACTTCTGTGGACGCTTTAGGGAATGTCCTAAATGTTGCCTGGAGACAAAAGTGGATTTGAATCAGTGTTTACAGTATCTGCTACCTTTACCCTAGATAAATGTGGTTTTTATAATTTTGTTACAGCTGCCAGATACTGCAGCATGTTAATTGAAGAAGGTGGTTTACAGCACTTGTACAACATCAAGGAAAACGTCCAGACTGACCCACATGTCCAAAGGATTGCCATTGCCATCCTGGACAGTTTAGAAAAACACATTATGCGTCATGGGAGACCACCACCGTGTAGGAAACAGCAACAGACCAAACCAAACTGAGAGCTGCAGGTAGAGCAGTGTAAAGTCTTGTCTCTGTAATAATCCCTTCTGATGTGTGTGTAGTTGGAGTAACTTGTAATATATTGGTCACCATTAAAGTGATTTGCCAGTGACTGTGGTACCCAGAACCATGTGTGGAAACCTTTGCTGAACGTCAGCTTGAATGGCAACCACGTGTGTGACTTGTCAGGGGCTTGAGCTGGTCATGAAGTGGGTTAGTGCTGGCTGCCAGATGGGGCTTGTACAGATCAGTGTGCACATCTGAAAACAAGACTTGCAAGGTACACCCTGTTTCGTGACTCCGGGGAGAAAAAGTTATTCCACCCCTGTGATTGCTCCTCATCACACTGTTCACCAGTTTGGTGTTTGACCAGGACTGTGTGTGGCTGTGAGATGCAGCACTTACAGATCACACCACGGGATGTGCATGCAGGTTACACTGGGGCTTGTAACTAAGGCGACCAAAATGTCCATTGTCTCATCACCCCTCTAGACACAAATGGGGGCTTCAGCTTCCTTTTCCTTCTGCCTGCAAGCCATGTTCTTTAGTTTTCCTCACTGCTGCAACAATGCCTTTTTGCAGTCCATTTCTCCAGGGTCCTCCCTGCTCTTAGCAAGGTGGGGACTGGCATCACATTCAGGGAAAGGGGAAACCCACTGAAGTAAAGCAGTAGAAACAGGACTAAAATGAGAGTACTGAAAGGATGAACTAAGTTTGAGATTTTAAACTTTATAACAAGAAAGGGGTTTTATTGTTGTGTGACTACTTTTGGTGGTGTGTGATATTTTTCTTTTGTTTTTAGAATACTGATAGGGAAAGGAGAAGGCTCATTAGAGCAAAATACTGACTTCACTTCATCATGAAGGGGATTGCATGTATTCATAGGAGGCCCAGGATATTTGGTCACCTTATTTATAAGAGACTAATGATTGCTCTCGTTTTCTGTAAATATTCAGTCAATATTGTGCAGTGAATAATATTTCCAAATCATCACAGTAAGTGCAAAATATCACCCAATGTTCTATGTACACCCTGTGTCAATTGCATTGTTTTGTGGAGTGTGAAATTTTACATAAAGATTCTAATTGTAACAACTTATTTCTTTCTTTGTTACCTATGGGTTACAAATGATGTGTCAAATGAAACTTATTGCACAGCATACAGATGCCTGATAAAATGCAAGTGATGGAAGCAAACTGCATGTCCATTCAAATTCAGTTTAATTTCAGATATTGTTTTTATTTATCTGCTTAGTCTCCACATTTCCATGGCAACTGATTGATAGTCAGAGACTCTTCTGTAAATATTTGGTAATTGAGTTTAAAAAGAAAACTTATGTTTGGCAGCTTACTAGTGGGGATGGCTTCTTCATGATGAGCATATTTTACTATTTTTAACTCCTTCCTTCTCCCAATTCCCATCCTTCAAATAAAAACATTACCTCTAATCTTCAGTAACCTAGTTATTTCAGCAACTTCCAAAGATACTGATCCAGTAATTTAATCAGTGTTGTGTAATTGGCTTTTGTACAAAAGTGTAATTTGGCTAGCATCATTTTCATGTGTGTATCTGGTTATGTACAGTTTTCTCAATTCAGACAGAAATTAAACTGGCTGTAGCTTTGAATTATGAAGGTGGTGTAAAAATGAAAAACAGCCTACAAGCTTTTACCCACCACCCTTCTGAGATGTCTGCTATGGGACTTCTACAGAATTTCCATTACATGGAATGGAACACAAAACTTGTCAAAATTGGTGTTAATAGAATGAATATAAATCAGTTGCTACAAGATTCTAAAATAAAGATGACATCTCTCCTTACAGTGCTGTCTTTTTCCTAATAACAGAAGAACTTGCTGAAGCATTTTAACTAAAACTGTTGGGAGAAAAAATAATCTCCTACTCCCTGCAGCACAAAATGCATGTGATACTGGTGTCCCTCCATGAAGTTCTGCAATCAGCAAGCACAGAGATTCTAAGTGATTTTTCATATTCTTTTTCTTTTGCTCCCACATGCTTCAGGCAAATTGTGAGCAGAATTCTTTCATGCTGAAAAGTATTGAGTGCCTGTAATGTATAAATCACTAAATTTACTTGTCTGTGCCAGTTATAGAGAGGTCTCTTCACACTCCTGTGCAGCTTCAGGAGTTTCTGCCAGGGTAGAATAATTCTGGAAGCAACTTCTAAACTCTTGTATTCCACCTCTAGCATTTGCCATCTTTTGTGAAAGCTGAAGATCCTGTACCTTTGCAGATCTTTACATAGAAAATTAGTACATATATAATTTAGTAAGGTTACCTCACCCACAGAGTTGTTTGGGTAACTTCTGGCACAAGTGAAGCTGTGGTTTGCTTTGAGACATGAAGTGACATGGCATGAACTGACACCCACTTGCAATGTGTAAGCCACATTTTGAAGGGCTATTTTAATAACCTATAAAGTATTTGCTAAACCCACATTTTCTTACTGATTCACTTTGGCTTGGAAGCCCCAATCTAAGGAAGTAAGCACTGATATCTTTATAAGTTGACTTTCTCTTTTAGTGTTTTTTTTTCCTATCAGTGTTTAGATGCAGTATGTTTTCTGCCTTTTTTTTTTTTTCATTTCCTTATGGTGAGCCAAAGCTTCTCCATATTCCTTCCCTGACATCTCTGAGAGGGCCATAACCACTGACTTGAGATGTATGTGCTTTAAAGATCAGGTGTACAAAGTTAAATCTTTATTTGGAAATGCATACAGAAAAATGATCCAGTGGAGTATTCAGAAATGCAGTCCAAGGCAAGGAGTTAAGTGCACAGAATGGTGTCATAAAAATAATCCCCAAGAGATTAGTGGGTGCTCTTTAGTCCTACTTTACTTTCAGAAAATCCGGGGGAAGGTACAAAGCGTTATTTGCCGGTGAAGCGCGGTGCTCGTTTCTCCTTGAAGGCAGCCATCCCTTCCTGACGGTCTCTTGTGGGAATATTCTACATTAGAAAAAAGAACAGAAAATGGTGTTTTCCACTGACAAGTCTGCTGTGTTTTTCAGACTGTGATTCTTTCAATGATACAGTAAGTCCCACCTTCCATGTTTCGCAATTAGGAAAATCAAGACTGGGTTGTAGAGTAAATCGCAGGCAAAGCATGTAAGAAAAAGACCATAGAACTATATAGGAAAACAGTTTTTCATAAATTTAATATTTTTCCATCTTAAAATACACTGAGAGACAACATTATTATATTGTAATATCATAGTATACTGTATTGTTCTATTAGCTGAGGAAAGTGCATGCTCTCAAAACTTGTCACAAAGAATAACCACAGGAAGAATTGTTTTGAATTTGTTAAAACTAAAACCACTCGTAAAGCTTATCCTACAATTAACATAGAGTTGTTCCTTTCAGGAATGAATTCTGTAGGTAACCTACCTGGGCATAGCACATCCCCTCAATAGCCAACCCTGATGCAATGTCAACCTGGGGATGAGAGGGAAGGGTGAGATTGAGGGCTGTACTTCACACCAAAGCTCTCAAATCAATAAACATTCACTCTACTATTAGAACTACAGTGTTAGTGACTGTAGAAAAAGAATTCCTGCCATATTAATTTTATCTTTAAAGAAAACCTTTAAATCCTCTGAAATTGCTTTGAATGCCTGGTCTAAACAAGGATTATAACTCATCTGTTCTAAACATCTTACTGTAGTGATTTGTAAGAGCTGCTCATCTGCTTCATGCACCTCGGTATTAAAAAAAAATAAAATTATTACCTCCATTCCTCTGTTTATTGCCAGTTTTCCCATTTTCACAGCAAATGGAGCCTTTATTAAAAAAAAAACCACAACAAACATTTAAAAATAATTCATAACAGAGGAATTGTTATATCATTATCCTAGCTCCAAGTGACCCAGTCTACAGATATTTGCAGTAAGTTAGTAAGTATTTAAAAACAAAACAATTTGGTGTTGTCTGCAGTTCACAGATATACATGGTGCAAGGTTCCAGTGTGTCCTGCAGGGCTGCAGCTGGGGGTAAAACTGTCCTGTGGGTGAACCAGCTGGATGTTAATGCTTGTTCCTACAGAAATTACATTCACAAAGGACAGTTCAGAGACTTAAACTTCGGGAACCAAGACTTCAGGATTTCCCAGGAAGGAATTTCAGGTTTTTTCAGTGAAGCACAAATCCCATCTTTACCAGAACACCACACTTACCTGGGGAAGGATTTCTTTAGCCAAAGTTAATGCTCTCTGGTAAGCTGCATCTCCCTCGCTGTTCTGTGGCACTGAGTGATTCACCAATCCCATGGACAAGGCCTCTTGTCCATCAATCTGTCTGCCCGTGAAAATGAGCTCCTTTGCCAGGCCTATTCCAACACACCTGGGCAGGCGCTGGGTTCCACCTTGGGACAACAGCAAAAACACCACTTGCATTTCTGAGAAATGCCCCAGGACTGTTTTGTCTCCTTATAAAAACAGGAGGTTTAAAAAATAAAAGCATCACACGTTTCTTTAATAACTACTAACTGAATGTGTCAACAATTTTAAAGGCATCTGAAAGGCTTCAGCATCCCTTTTGAGCATTTTGTTAAACAAAGAAGGTGTAAAGGACTTTCCTAAATTCACAGCAAGCCCGACACAGGGTTTGGGATAGGACACTTGATTCATAGATCTCCTGCATCACTGTAAGATGCTAATTCTAATTTACGTTAAAAATGCTCCAAGTGCTCTAATGGCAAAATATTTACAGCTGAGCAAGTGAGACTGAAGATTTAATGAAGGTTACCTGCTCCAGGAAGAAGTCCTCGTGTGGTCTCAATAAGGCCCATCTTAGCTGATGAAGCTATTAAATAAATGAAGGGTTAGTTAATTTTTGATTTGTGTAATTAAAAGTTCTTCATACTGAACTGAGCAATAAAACTACAAACTGGAACCCATTTCTCCAGGTAGCCAGAAAGTCTGAATACTACAGTGCTTAATTAGTGTCCCTCTCAAGTCTGATGAGGAATGTGTAGTATGGCTGCTCACCCCAATGTGGCAAATTTATCTAGAAAAATGAACCTTGGGTCAATACTGGATAAACTGCAATGGATGGAAGCACAGAAACAGAAGGAAATCTTCCAGTCCAAACTGATTTAAATTGGGAAGGTTAGATCTAGCCAGAATGCTGAGCCAGTATTACATTCCATTATTGATTTAATTTTACTAATAAATAGTTTTCTAAAGGAATCCTAATCTTACGTGAAAATAGGCTTTACTTTTTAAGCACAGAAACTGCTTTCCCAATAGTAACTGAAATGCCACAACTTCTGAACAAATGCTTACTCATTTCCTGAACTGCTTTAAGTTCCTCTCAAGCTTCTGGATTCCATTAACCTGTGTGTAAGTCCATTCTCCTGTGTGTAAGTTCTCTTAAAAATACAGTCCCTGCTCGCAGGAAGATCCTGTACTCAGCACACAAACCTGCCACTCGGAGGTCACAGGCCAAGGCCAGTTCCAGTCCCCCTCCCAGGGCATAGCCATCGATGGCAGCGATCGTGGGCACGGGCAGGGCAGCTGGAGAACACAACACAGATTATGCACTTCAGTTCCAGAAGTTCTGTTCTGGAATTTAAACCCTTGAATTCTACAGCTTTTAGTCCGAAATTTCTCAAGAACTCTTTTTCTAGTGCAACACAAAGCAGGATGCAAATTTACCACATGAATATCCAGCTGGTACAGTTAAAACCATCAAAGCAAAGACACCATCCCTAGTCCCTGTCACAAGGATCAGTTTTTCTGGTGCTTTTGTTAGCCAAGGCTCCTGAACTTGGTAAACACTGTTGTTACCTCACAGTTGAGGAACTTGGATGTGTCTGGAGATTGGCTGCTTGGGACTTTTCTAAATACTCAATGAGCTGGATTCCAACTTCAGATGTGTGCCAGTTCTGTGTTGTAACCACCCCTCCCTCACTGCTCCTCTGGGTTTTTTTAATTACTACAACTCTGATTGGTACTTTAGTCGGGTTTCACTTTGGTATTTCTCTCTAGTGAGAGCAGAGTAATTTATAAATCGGGAAGAAAATCAATTGCAGAAGTCCATAATCCTTTTGCAAAAAAATAAAAAAGAGGGGTGGGGAAGTTGTAGATACAAACCCCTTGACATCCCACAAATCCATTTAGCAAATCCATTCAGAGATTCAAATCCAAGTTCTTGCATCATTTCCATATCATGAGTTTCTGAGCAGGAACTGGGACAACCAACACAGCTCACACTGTCTAGCACTGCCCTGCAAGGATTCCAGAGAACTGTCTATAAATGCTGTCTCACAGCAGGTATTTATTACATCCCTGTGTGTGCACTGCTCTTTGTTGTGGATAAGGCAGCACTGAATGCATCTTGTCCTGGGATTGGCAGCAGGATAGTCGATGTTCAATTCTAATGGGATCTTTGTTTCAGGCATAAGCTGGAGCCATTTGGGAAGCTACTCCTAGATGGATAACCTGCTGGTTATCCCCTCCTACAGCATTTCTAAATCTTTCACTGCAGGTGGTCTAGGATGAATTTTCCTACTGAGATAATCCTTTACCTATTTCATCCATGAGATTTCTCAGCCTTCTAACAAACAGTCCAACTTCTGCATCATCCATCTTTGCACGTTCCTTTAAGTCTGCTCCTGAATAGAGGAGAAAAAGATTAGAATCCAGGAAAAGACAGCCAAACTGTGTCCCTCTCAGAGGTCAGACCATTCAGAAGTTGTGAAATACAGTGTTCTGGTTCAGGAAGGTCAGTGGCAGTGTGGACATTTGAGCTGCAGCAGTGGCTGGGGTGCTCCTCTGTGCCCTTTCAACAGATCTCACAGAGCAGCACCAATCACTGTATGTAAGGATGATAATCCACAGAACTGGAAGAAAGGACTCCAATACCAGAGGTGCCTGTGCTTGAAGAAGTGGAAGACAAATAGCAGCACCAGGCAGCCTGTGTGGCTCACTCTGTCACACACATCTTCATCATGGAAGCCAAGAGACGGACAGGTGAGAGAACAGTGTTTGTTACTTGCCATGCAAAAATCTGCCCTTTTCTTTCAGCACACATTTCCAACTGCTCTGCTGCACCACCTGATCAGCACAGCCCTAAGAGCCATCCTGTTTTTTGAGAAGAGCCTGCAGGGCCTGTGTTACTCACCTGCACAGAACACACCTTTCACCTGGCTCTTGAACACCACCACACGCACCTTCTCATCGAAGCGGAGCTGCTCCAGGGCACTGAACAGCTACAGGGCAGGGAGTACACACAAGACAAGGAAAACTTCAGGCACATGGATGTGTACACCTTACTCATAGCAAGCCCCTAATCTACGATACAAGTGTTTTCTTTTTTCCCTGCAGGTGCCAGGAAATTCCTGGAGATTGTATAAGTGAAACCAGTGGGATCCTTCCATGACAACCTCAGAATGACAGGTTTCCCCATCACTTTTTTCCTTCCACTCAGAGATGAATCTTTGTTGCACCGTAAACTCCCCTTCCCGTCCAGGCATGAGCTGGATTCCCTCTAGGATGTCACACCTTCTAAGGTGTGACAATGAGTGTATTTGTGTTGTAATTACACAAGTAAGAACACTAACTTGCATCTGAGTTAACTTAAATAGATGAACTTAAATCAGCTAACTTAAATAACTGCAATATCTCTGTCCAGTCCACATCTGAGATACTGCAGTAACTATAACAATCTCTTTTTTCTCCAGGTTCACCTGCCCTGCCCAGTCCTATCTCCCACTGACCTTCAGCAAGAGATGTTTTTGTTCTACATTTCCCACAACTATTCGTATTGCAGTTGGTTATTGATCATGATTCCAAACACACTTACAGGCCAGGCCCATACTCACTTCATTTACAAATACTTTTCCCAGTGAATTTCTCGCGTGGGGTCGGTTCATTAGGATTTCAGCAATACCTTGGTAATAGGAGACAATTTCAGTTATACTTAATTTACTTCTTTGACATAGTAATTCAACTGGGAACAATATCTGCATGTGCTGCATCTTCTCTTTCCTGAAAACACATGTAAAGTGTACTCTAAAACAATCAGTTATTTTAAAAGTGGAGGTGGCACACCATTTCTACAAAACCCAGTTATGCAGAAGAACTGTAAATGAATATTACAGCCAAGAACATATGTCTTAGAATCACTGCAGAAATGGGAAAAAACTCCAACACAGCAAAACCCAAATGATCCATCTTAGGTTTCTTTTGAATGTTACTTGATTTAGTTTTTATTGTATAGTCTTACTGTGTTCAAGTACATTTCTTAATGAAGAAAATCATCCTCTTGGGATTGCTGTTTGCACGAGAACAGCACAGACTGTTCCAGAACTGTTCTGAAATTGCAGCTCTGTTTATTTTAAACTTAATAAGCTCATCAGTGGAAAGGACTCCACTCTAAGTTCCTAAGCAGAAAAATAAGACCACAACATCTACCTACTTGTCCTTTGCACTTGTGATTTGTAAATTATTATCCAATGGCTTCTGTGCACTTTGTAAAGAAAAAAAGATCTCTCCTGTTTCCTTGGCTGGACTCCTGTTCACTCCCCAGGCCTTAACACTGTAGGATGCTGCTGTAGGTGCACAGCTGTGCCTTTCACCTTCCATGCCTGGTGTTTCTGCCCTGCCGGAAGGTCTGTCTATTCCTCAGCCTATGCCAGGGCCAGTTACTGAGCAAGAGATGTGTCACATTGCAACAGAGACACAGGTGACAGTGGCACCAGCACAGGAGACTCACAGCTCTGGTAACTGCTCATGTCTATGTAACGAGCAAAACTACCAAGAGCTCTTCATAAGCTCCTGCAATGATTACACAAAGTAAGTCCATCGGCAATCTGAACCAAAGCTCAAACTGCTTAGTGGCTCTCACGCACAAATGTGCACAGACACGCCCAGGTCCTGTCCTGCCTTTAGCGCCGAACACGGTTGGTATCAGGACAATCTGAAGTGTGCAAACCAGAACTTCCTGCGTTCCCGCACATCCAGCGAAACCCCACGCACCTGGCTATGCACCGGCAGCAGCGCTCCCGGACAAAAAGCATCCAGGCACAACCGAGAGCGAGGATACTGTGCGCGACCCGGCTCTCCCGGACCGCGCCGGGCCGAGGTGTTCCCACCATGGACCGGCAAATCCAAGCGCTTCAACGCGCCCCCCCCGCAGCACCGGGTCCCTCGGGCGGTCCCCGGGCACTC